>RXID01021608.1:216596-450653 GCA_005019695.1 Trichopus zeylanicus subsp. travancoricus
GCAATTTTTTCTTCAAATTTACTCTTGATCTTTTCTTTCTTTACTTTTCTGTTTTTCACTTTTTTCGTCAATATGCAGTCTTTCGCAGATGATTGTTGGAGATGTCACTGATTGTGATGATCTCACGTTAATTGGAGGTTTGTGGTCTCTTGTTGATTCAATTGCTCAGGTTTTCTCCCGTTTCAGTGGGATAATTTTTCCTGTTATCTTAACCTGTGAATTTTGTTATACTTAATGCAAATCCCGCCAATGTATGTCCCAATAACTCCTTATCATATTAATATCTTAGGTTAAGTTAGCTTTTAAAAAAAACATACTTTTACCCATTGTAAGAGACTGGAATTGGCCTGCGCGGCTATAAAAGTTTATTTACAAGATAAGAAATAATATATTATGTATAAAAAAAATATCTTACTGGTTGATAGAATGATATCTGCTTGAAAATAAAACTAAAATTTAAATTAAATGAAAACCGTTTTCATTGTTTTTGACGAGAAAATGTCGTAGCGTTTGCAATCATAATTCTGCTAATTTTGCAGGGGTCATTTGTAAAATGCAACGAAATGAAACGACCCCTTCATAGCGCCAATAAATCGGTAAGAACAGCAAAGCTGGTGCCTGCCGCGTATCCGCGCACAGGTGTAGGGACCGGATCAATTTCCATCGTACGGCTGTGGAATCATCTTTCGTCCCCTTAAGTCCCGAAGTGCCGTCTCCGCGACGCCGAAGACCTTCTGGATCTCTCTCGTCTCGACTGAGAGCGGAAGAAGCGAAAAGAGGCAGAGTAAAGCACTCGTAACTCTAGCTTTTCGGATCCAAATCCTTCCCTGATTAGTGTTTTTGATCCTCAATTCTGTTCGCCTTCTTCTTAGATCTCTGTAATTCCCCTATTTCCTGTGGATTTTTTTTTGCCGATTACAGCGATCCTTTTGTGAGATCTGAGGTCGTTTTTTTCTGTTCGGGTTTTAATTTGATGCTCAGTTTGGTTTTTCTAGATGTGATCTTTGCTTCATGGCTTGTAGTTCGATTTAAGTGATAAAAACCCATAAATTTTAATATGATAAATTTGCGATTTTGTTCACTAATTGAATCTCTGGCTGTGTTCTACAACAATTCGAATTATATGACCGAATTATGGTGAGATATGCATGCTTCACCGATTCTGCATTATGTATTAAATTTTGGAATCGTTTGTGATTCAACGTGGTTTGGATAATTTTGGTCTGCGATGCAGGGGTTGTGTAGTAAATGGCGGAGTCAAAGCCCGGATTGAGGAAGCCGGTGTTCACCAAGGTTGATCAGCTTCGACCTGGCACCGGTGGGCATACACTCACGGTGAAGGTTGTGGACTCAAAGATGGTGATGCAGAAGGGGCGGCCTGATGGGCCTCAAGTTCGCCAAATGCGTATTGCTGAATGCCTGGTAGGAGATGAGACTGGAATGATCATATTCACTGCCAGGAATGAGCAAGGTAGATTTGTGCCCAGATCAAAATTTGTTGGTTAAACCTTATATTTTTTTTGTCATCTCTCCTGCATATGACTTTGTTAAAATGTGACATACATGCTATAGCTTTTGACCCATGCTTCTTAATATGTATGATTCAGTTTGTTTTATAAAAAGGTATTTTCTTGATTATGCTATGTTAATAATGTATTAATGCAGAAGTTTGTGATGTTTTGACTTATTGAATATTGTGAATAATTTTGGTGTTGGAATCTGAAAATACCAACTTTAGTTTGTCGTATTCTGTCTTTTCCTATCAACTTGAAAGCTTCTTTGCATCTTGTCCACAGGCTTGCTCCATTAAAGGAAATTTTTGAACAGTATGTTTTAGAATCTGACTTAATGTTTTACTGAATGATTGCTTATTATGACAGTTCATAAATTATATCTGAAACAGAAGCATGCAGACTCGCTTGCGTGAGTGAAAAACCATGATTTGTTTGTTGTATCTGTAATGCTTGTTGTGTTGGCATACATGTCTGCAAATCCAAAGGAGATTCCTTCTAGATTTATGGTTGAATATGTTTGTTGTACATCTAGTTGATTATGTTTACTGATTTTTCTTAGTTCTTTTTATATGGCCTTTTTCTTCATTTCTGATTATTCATTGCTGGTGAATGGCTTCTTATTTGCAGTCGACCTATTGAAGCCTGGGGCAACTGTAATACTTCGCAATGCGAAGATTGACATGTTTAAAGGATCAATGAGGCTTGCTGTGGATAAGTGGGGCCGTGTGGAAGTCACGGAACCAGCTGATTTCTCTGTTAAAGAGGAGAACAACCTTTCCTTGGTGGAATATGAACTAGTGAACGTTGTTGAAGATTGAAAGACCTAAATCACTTGCTCAAAAAACTGAGCAGTGAGACAGAGCAGGCAATGTGGTTGGTGGATTTTGTGGTTTCCCAAAACCTTATCACTGGGAAGCTATCAAAGCTATCAGAAGTCCTAAATATCTCAAAATGAAAGATGAAGCCATCAATACATCTATAATATGCTCGACCAGCTTGTTTTTGTTTCCAGGCCTTGTGCAATGTTGCAATGCAGCTATTGAGAATCCCTGGTTTGCTGATAGATGGTGATTGCATCTCGTTAAAAGTTGCTCTATGTAATAACCTGGGTTGAGTTCATATTATCAGTGATGTGGGTGTGTTTGTGTGTGTGTGTGTGTGTGTTGTCTTGTCAGACATTGGCCATGTTTGTTCTTTATATAAATAAATTGTTGATGCTGTTACCTTGTCAAGATATTATTCCTTATCCAAATTGTATTCATATGAACAATCAAAATGGTGCTGTTGATTTATTCTGATATATGTGCATTATATGCACTTTCAGGACCTACCACTTCTTGAATAAGCTAGGGCTTATTTGGTTTTAACATAAGCAGAAAGTGGCCGGAAGTAAAATCGTTTTCATATGTTTTTCTTCTTTGTTTCTATAGAAGTGAGTTCTGGAAATTCTTTATTCGAGGCTTCGAGCTGAGTTCATGAACCAACTCTACAACCAAATTTGTTTGGAATACTCCCGAGTGTCAAAAATCGGGCTTGCTTGTAGGCCCAGCCCACAAATTCCATTACTTAGGGCCTTCAAGGGTTCAAGGGTTCCATTAGTGTTTTCGAAGGGCAGCGAAGCAATGGCGGCACTCGGCGCCGCTCGAAGAGCTCTTCTCCGTTCCTCCTCCTCGCGATTTCTCTCTGCCCGCGGTATCGGCTCTCTCTCTCCCGCTTCTCCGGCTCCGGCCTTTGCTCGGATCCCCCGTCGCAAGCTTCCTTCGAACATCTCAAGGTAATCCCGAACCGAAGTTCAAAATTCCCGTTTTCTCCGATCTGAATCGGTTCGCGTGGGGAACTTTAAATTTTCCACCGTCGCTGTTTGTTTTAGGAAGATAGCAAGTTCCTAAAGGATTTGGCTTTTGTTTGATTTTGATTTTTTTTGTTATTTTCGGTTTTTCTAGTAATATGCGTTTATGATCGGTGGTTTTTTGTTCTGTAGGCTTCCGGTTGAACTTGGATGTGCCCAGTCGTTGATGCCGTTGCACAGTGCGACTGCTTCCGCATTGCTTACTTCGATGCTCTGTTTGAAGCGTGGAAGCTGGGGCTGGCTTTCTGAAGGTGATTCTCTCTTTTTTACGTTCTGTTGTTGTTTGTGATTGAATTTATGGCGGGTTTGCGCATATGCTTATTTGAGTTAGTACATAATCATTGAATATTATGGCTTGTCATAAAATGTCAATTTATTGACCAAAGCTTAATATATATATGGATGCGATTGCAACTAGGAAAAGAAATCCAAAAAACCAGTATAATCTAATCACAGCTCGTCTAACATGATCAATGTTGGTATGCATCCGTTAAGTTCTCACTTGACTGAAACTCCTATTTTAACAAATTTTGATGCAATGATTGGCTTCTGTTATTTGCTTGGTTTGCACTTAAACCCTAAACCCTAAACCCTACTGAAGTGTTTTTCATCCATTGACTGATTGTTTCTGGAGAACCTTGATGACAAATGCAGTGACTTTACTAGGTTCTTTTGCCTCTGTTTACCACCTATTCTTAGTCCTCGTAAACATTGATGCCTCTGTTTACCACCTAGTCTTAACGTACTTATAGCTCAGTTGAAACCTTCAGAGCAATATGATTACTGTTCCTTCTATGTGCCATCCAATAAACCTAATGATAGCAGTGCTTTAGGCCAATTAAGAAATCCAGTGGGTTATTGTTTTCAATATATTTTCTAGAGGAACACTTGCCTGATATAAAGGCATATGGATTTATCATATTCAGATATGTGGTTTTAGGAGATTTTCTCCACACGTAAACCCTTAGGAGCTTATGTGTGGCTTGAACTAGGGTTACATTCATTTCAGCAATCACCATTCATTAACTTCTATGTCACCATTTTTTCTTGCTAATTCATTTATCCTTCATGGTTGGATTGTAGAGCTATCAAGGGACAACTAAGTTCATTAATGGCTTGGATCTGTTAAGGGGTGTGGCAGTATGCTCCATTATATCCAATTGAGGTATGTTGAAGGATGATTTCTGGATATTGTTTAAAGCCAAAAATCTGACTGTTTGAAATGAGAAAACAAACATGGAGCCATGTTCTTGTATATTCTTTCTTTGGATGAGAAATCCCTGCTATTAGCATAACCAAGGCCTAATTAAATCATAGTCTTGCACGTTTTGACACGTTATGGGGATAAACATAAACTATGACCAAGTAGGAGGAAGAGTATTTGGCTTATTTTAGTCAAATGTTAAAGTTAGTTAAGGGGTGTGTATAAGTGTAATCTTTACATTTTTTGTGGTTGAGATTGATTCAAAATGCAAACATTATAGTTATGCACACTAGTTAACCAACTCTAACATTTTACTAGCCTAAGCCTTTAAATCTATGTAGCTTCATGATTTTGGAAAGTACTTGTGTATTAAAAATGGTTAGGTTCAGTTCATGTAGGTTTATGATTTTGGAAAATAGTCATGTATGAAAAATGGTTAGATTCAGTTCATGTACTTTCATGATTTTAGAAAGTAGACGTGTATGAAAAATGGTTAGATTCAGTTCACTTGAGTGATCTTTTATGATTCATTGTGAATACTGAACAGTATAATGGTTTAGGTCTTGTTGATGCTATCTTAATTGTGCTGTTCTGACCTATTCCTGGCAAATAGACAACACAAAACATTTCCCTTTATTTCCTACCTAATATCCTGTGGAAGAAAGACAATGAACCTTGGTATTTCTTGTCTTCAGATTTTGCATGATGTTTCTTAATTTCCAAGTGCATGATGTAACCTTAGCTTTATCCTATTCTGTATTAAGCTTTTCATGTCAGACCAATCCTCAATGGAGTTTGTCTCATCAATGTGTATTTTATCCCCCTGAGACATTTTTCATTATTCCCATAACCTGGTCATTTTCGCGTAAATTGGATTTGCTTTGGAACTCAATTTGACCCACTAACCCTAAATTGCCTCAAATATTTCTCTTCATGACCCCATTCTGTATTCTTGATATTTGCAATCAATTACATTCACTTGTCTATTTGTTTGAGCTGTCTCCATTCCTGGTGGACTTTGATTGCTTTAGTGTCTGTCAAGTTAGCTTTTACATTCAGGGTCTGTTTGTGTAGTTAGTAAAATTTTCTGTTGGAAAAACTTTTTTCACAGGAATTCAGGTAGTATGCAACTTAATTTCTATCCAAACTTCAAGAGAGGAAGGGAGATCTCTCTTCCAAAGAAAAAAGTAAGAGAGGATGAGATCTATTTTACTTTTGCCAAGTGATTCGGTTAGAAAATGGAGCCATCAAGAATTGTTATCAAACAAGTGTATAGATGTTTTTCTTATATGACCTAAATCTTAGGGTTGCAATGGGCCAAATCCACACGGGCTTGGGCTGGCCTAAAGTCGGCCGCATGGGCTTGAGGCAGGCTAATGCCTGTTAAGCCCGCTAATTTTTATGTTAAGCCCACTAATTTTTATATTAAGCCCGTTTAAAATTTAGCTTGTTAAATTTATACTAGGCCCATTAAGGCTTGAGACTGGCTTTTAGCGGGCTCAACTTGTGAGTCCACTGGACTCTTAGCCCCATTGTCCGTTGACAGCCGCACTAAACCTTGGAAAGCTTAGTTGCTATGGAAATTAGACCAATTTAAACAGGCTTTTAACATATGCTTGGTTACCTGGTCCTGTTTCACATTTGCAAGGTATGAATTTGACATTTGCTGACCACTTCAAATTAGTTGCTTTTCATAAAAGGAAAATGGCTATTGGATGTTAATCCTGTTGGTATTAGGTTCTTTTGAAGTGCCCCAAACTTTAATCTTTCTATTTTTTGTATGTGAATGCTTTTGCTAAGTTTGAACCCTCTGATTTTTTCTTTCTTAACTCTCCTGACCATTAGCAACTCTAGATGATTATGAACTTTGGTAATTCCATGTTTACTAGCTATTTTTCTGATATCTTCTAGGGTTTGCGACACCTCTATAGCAGCAATGGTGGAGCTGATGAAGCACGAAGGCATTTTGTGTTGTTCACTTGAAATAAACCTTATAAACTTTCAATTGTACCAGTATCAACTTGTTTCAACTTTGCGGTTCGTTGGCCTCCCCACTGATCCAAATATTATGGTTAACAATTTATTGGTCTCATTTGAAAAGATGATCCACCTGATCTGTTGATGTTGCCTATTCAGATATTGTGCTCGGTCTTCTCGATAATTTGATCTTTAATTTTGCTGTCTGTTGGATTGATTGAAGCATCTTTAGATGTTTATACTTGAAAATTTGTGTGGTACAACTTGTATTGGTTGCCTTGTCAGATTGAAAATTATTGGATATTAGACAATACAAGTATGGCTAGCATTGGTCGGACCTGAGCCATCGGAGAAGCCACTTCTAAACAAGATTCACAGGGGCTGGTGTGAATGTACACGAAAAATTTGTTTCCATGTCAACAAATTTGTGTCCAGCAAACACGGCTCACGTGAATTCTGTACGATGATGATATGGACCCGATAATTTGTTGGAAATATTGTGGTCATTATTTTTTCTCCTCAGTGCCTGTCGATTTCATGTATTTTTTTGGTCATTTTAGCAGCACTGTTTGGTTGAATTGCTGGGGCCTAGTCCATTATCATATGATTGAGTCGTGATAATGGCTTTATCACTGTAGATTAGAGCATACTTCCATCACGTTAGTTTGTCAGAAATGCTGATTTGAATATGACTGCATTTCAGCCAATTTATTTGACAGTAAAATGAATGAGACTCTAGTACTGTTTAGGCATTCTTGCACAACGCGAATGATGTCGATAAACTGGAACTATTGCTGATATCGTAGTAGTTTTCGGTGGCTGACAAGCATAAAGAGATGACGTTCAAGAGAAGAAAGACAACAAGGACTAGAGTCGACGGAGACGTTTGCGAAAAGTCGAATGCTTTTGGCTAGTTCTTTGCTTGGACTGGAGATCAGAGTACAGTGTTTAAACCTTGAATCATGTTTACGTTTGTTTGTCTACAGGTCATCTTGTATGACGGTGACGCTAGAGGTCATCTTCCTCTCATATAAAGCTTTCGACAGCCTCATATTTAACGAAAAAAAAAAAAAGAAAAAATATATTGCAGTTTCAGACGTAATTTTTAGGGAAAATTATTAGAGAACTTCTAGAAATTTTTGAAATTTAGAATTGGTCTCTCATATTTTGAAAATTGGGAATTAGATCTTGAAAAATTCTGAGATTTAGAATCAGCACCTTAAAGTGTGATTTTTTGAAATAAAAAAAAAAATAATTTTATCATTTTATCTATATATAAATATTTTACATATTTATATGAAATAAAATATTTATACATAATGATAAAATTATAGCGAAGCTGATTCTGAATTTAAGAAGTTTTTAGAGATTAATCCTCAATTTTTATGACGCTAACACTAGAGGTCATCTTGTATGACGCTGACACTAGAGGTCATCTTTTTCCCTAATTTTTTTTGTTATAAAGCTAGATTTTATTTAGCCTACCCATCAAGCTCTATTTAAGACATCCATTTCATTTGACTTTCAGCCCAAACTTATCTGGATTTTTTTTTTTTTTTGTTTTTTGTTCAAACAAACTATAAAAGGCTAGGTTAAGACCAAAGGATTAGAACTTAGATTACATTTAATCTGACTTGAAAATGACAAACTTTACTTTGGTTAAATTGGTAAAAACTCGGAGTGAATGTAGCTCACCTCATCTCTATGTTGATAAGAGTTAACATTTTTAAGATAGTTGAGTTTTTTCAAGTATAATTTTAAAAAATAATTAAATTGCATATAATCCTCTTAACTTTTTATAATTATATATAATTCTCTGAAGAGCTTTTGGGTTTCTGGATTAAAAGTATATTTTTTAATAACTATAATCAAAAGATCAAAATACTTCCCTTATAGTTGTGAAATTATCTGTAAATACAACAAAATCAGAAAAAAAAAGAATAATTCAAAATAAATTTCAGTAGCAGCTATATCTAAAACAAAATTTTCAAATTTAAAGTTTCAAATAAAAATTATTTTTTTTTTACATGGAATATCGCATTCAATGCTCGGAAAGAATATTTTAAGTTAAGAGTTAAAATAAATATCTTACCTTTTAACTTAACTATAGTTGACCATTCCTCAAACCTGTTAGATCCAAAAGATTTAAACTTTAGTTAAAAATTAAAAGAAAAAAAATTATATGTAACTATAAAAAAAAATCAAAAAATATACATAATTTAACTATTTTTCAAAGGTTTTATGTAAAAAACTCATTTTGATTTTAACGCGTCAAAGGTGTAAACGAGTCGAGCCGATTTGAGCTGGGTTTGTCTCAGCTCGGCCTGGCCCTAGAAAAGCTGGATCGAGCTCAGCTTGGGCCGAGCTTGAGTTGCTCGAGTTCGGCTCGATCAAGCTCGAGCTGCTCCTACAAAGGGAACGAGGTCCAAGACTCCGAGCAGTCGGAGCGGATCGGGGGTGGGGGTGCAGACGATCGGAGCTGGAGTCGAAGCAGACGGCCGGAGCTGGAGTTGGAGTAAGACGGCTAGGGTCGGAGTCAAAGGATCGGGACGAACCGAGGTCAGAGGCTTGGAACAAACTGACTGAATGTGGAGCTCTGGTCGGAGTTGGGTCAAGGTAAGAGTTTCGGAGCAGGCTAGAGTTAGGCCGAGGTTGGAGGCTCAGTGGAGGACATCGGGGCACAGAGCTCCAGTCGGCGGAGGAGATCTAGATCCGGGCGCGGAGCTGCGGTCGCTGTCGCTGAAGGGTAGGTAGGCTAGGGTTTGGAAGCTGGAAGAGGGACTCGCTCGGTTCCAACTCGAGCTTGACTAAGTCGACTCATTTAGCTCGAACTCAGCTTGTTTTTTATCTACTTGAGCTGAGTTCAAACTGAGTTTGAGCTGAGTTCGAGTAGCTCATGAGCTACGAATCAAATTAACATCCTTAAACATGTTGGCTGTTTTTACTTTTACACGCACTCGAAATCAAATTAAAATCCATAGGACATGAAGAAACATTACATAATCCGTTTTACAATTATGTAATTATTATCTTTTTTTTAATGTAATTATCAGTTTTATTTTTCGCCATTTTTTAAAGTTTTTTTTAAAAAAATTTTCAAAATCAATTTTTTTGTTCTATACGGATCGAGTATTATGTTTTACTTGACAATTAAGACAGCATCTCATGGAGCTGCTCTTTGTTGCATGCAAAAGTTAAAAGCCTTGCATGGTTCCCAAATAATTGGAGCTTAGCAAACACTACTTTCTGGTTATTATTTAAAAAAAGAAAAAGAAAACTTTTGTGGTGTAGGAAAGACAGCAGACTACCCGCGGTCGGTGCAAGCGCGTGATGAGAGGAACAGCCAACAGTGCCCCAAATGAAATCAGCCTGTCATCATATGCACATCATCAGCTTCTCCCCTATATAAACAAACATCAGCATCCTCTTTTGCGCTGCTAGCAACGACAAAATACAACTCCAAAGAGTACACACTGATATTGAGATGAAGAGGAATGGTGAGGGGAGCAAGGTGGAGAGGAAGATAGTGGAGAAGAACAGGAGGATGCACATGAAGGGCTTGTGCTTCAAACTCTCTTCTCTCATCCCCAAACAACACGTCTTCAAGGTTTTTTTTTTTCGTTCCTTGTTTTGGATTCTTTTTTCTTCTTTTTTCAGATTAGGATTCAGAATTGTGAATTGTGGTGTTTTTTTTTTTTTTTTTTTGTTCTTTTGGCGGTGAAAGTAAGGTTGGTATGCGCAATAATTTGTCGTATGTTTATGCAGTGTTCATTGACAAACACACAGGGAAAGAAAAATACTTTTTGGAAAAAAAATATTATTATTAATTAATATAATAAACCAGATATCAAACTAAAATGGATAAGATATTAATTTTTTTATTATATATATGGAATTCTATTTATTTAATTATTTAATTTATTTTTTTTTATTTTCGAGGGTCATCAAATTTTTCTGTTTTTCAATAATCGCACTGTTAATTAACTGACTTAGAAAACAGAGAAACAAACAAATTTCAGATGTTTACATTAATAAATAACCCTAATTTTTTTTTAAATTAAAAATTCATTTCAGGAAGTGTTGACACAGCCAGACCAACTGGAACAGGCAGCAAGCTACATAAAATGGCTGAAAGAGAGGATAGCGCAGCTGAATCAGAAGAAGATGGCAATGGACATTGAGGAGCTCGACGAGGCCGTCAATGGAGGGATGATGATGCTAGGGTTAGGGTTACCTGTGATTGAGGTCAGGCACATGGACCCGATCCTGGAGGTGCTCCTCGTAACTGGGCTCAAGAAGCCCTTCAGGTTCCATGAGCTCATTGCTGTTCTTGTGGAAGAAGGTGCTCAAGTCCTCAATGCCAACTTCTCTGTTATGGGTGACAAGATCTTCCACACCATTCAATCCCAAGTAAGAACGAACAGTTGGAAGACGATATCGATAGTGTCTATTCGATTGTTTGACAATGTAATGCGGTTATTTTGCAGCCTATTAGTGCAAGAATTGGGCTAGAGGCTTCAAGAGTATCAGCGAGACTGAGAGAGCTGGTCGGATGTCATGTTTTATACTGAGGGAACTCCACTTCAGAAGCTTTGAAACTGCGCTTTCTTGCTTGGAAGTGATCTTGGCATCTGCTGTTGGTTTCAGACCAAGATAAAGAACGAGATGTCATTGCCGAGAATTCTGAGTTATTATTATTGATATTGTATTTGGATGGCGTTTTCTAGGTTTGTGGCTCCCATGATGTTGTTTTTCTATCTTTGATGTGTATTATGGTCAGTTAAATCATGCTTTTGTTAGCTAATGAGATGGTTATGCTTCT
Organism: Trichopus zeylanicus subsp. travancoricus; assembly: GCA_005019695.1. Classification (NCBI taxonomy): domain Eukaryota; kingdom Viridiplantae; phylum Streptophyta; class Magnoliopsida; order Dioscoreales; family Dioscoreaceae; genus Trichopus; species Trichopus zeylanicus. The sequence continues at coordinate 227,963 of RXID01021608.1, forward strand.
AATAATCTTGTTCCAGGCAACATGGTCAGATCAAGTCTACGACGCAAGTCTCTGAGCCTTGTTATTCTTAAAAAAAAAAATTTCTTGCAGATGCACATACTGAGATGCTAGTTCTTCTTTTTAATGATGTTCTTTCATAATCTTTCATGAAAGAGAAGCGGATAAATCATTAAATCATCGTGTATTTCTGCATCAAATTTAGTGTTTTAGTTATCCGCCCAAATAAATTTAGGGATAATCACCTACACCCGCAGATTTCTCTTATTTATCAAAAATCTCCTGAGATTTTGATAATTACCTATATCCGTTTTCTTTTCAAATTTATTACCTACAACCCCTAATCTTATTTAATTAAATTTTATTTTCAAAAATTTTATATACTTTTACCCTCTACTATTTTCCCAAAATATTTACATATAAACCTATAAATATTTTTATTTATAAAAATATCCAAATGTTAATATTTTTCAAATAAAGATTTTTAAAAAAAGCTTAAATATTTTGTATAGTTTACAAATAAATCCTAATATTTGTATATTTACAAATAAATCCCTTGAATATTTTTATTTATAAATAAGTATAAAATTTATAAATTTTAAAATAAAAGTTTACAAAAAAGAGTTGAAAGTATTAAAACTTAAAATTTCAAAATACAAGCTTAATATTTATATATTTACAAATAGACCCCTCAAATATTTTTATTTATAAATAACTCCAAATCGTATCAATTTTTTAATAAAATTCCATAATATTGAAGTTTTAAAAAATTAAAAATTCAAATTATAAGTTTAATATTTGTATATTTATAAATAGACCCATTGAATATATTTATTTATAAATAAGTCCAAAATTTTATTATCTTTAAAATAAAATTTTACAAAAAAGACATTGAACGTTCTAAAACTTAAAATTTTAAATTAAAATATTAATATTTATACATTTACAAATAGATCCCTTGCATATTTTAATTTATAAATAAGTCCAAAATTTATTATTTTTTAAATAAAATTTTACAGAAAATGCATTGAAGGATTTAAAACATAAAATTTCAAATTACAAGTGTAATATTTGTATATTTACAAATAGACCTTTTGAATATTTTTATTTATAAAAAACTTCAAAATTTATTTTTTTAAACAAAATTTTATAAAAAAGATATTAAAGTTTTTCAAACTTAAAATTAAAAGTTTCAAGTTTCACATTTATACATTTACAAATAAATCCCTTGAATATTTTAATTTATAAATAAGTCCAAATTTTTATTATTTTTAAAATTAAATTTCACAATAAATAGACCTCTTGAATATTTTTTATTTATAAATAGGTCCAAACTTTCTCATTTTTAAATTAAACTGTTACAAAAAAGATATTTAAGGTTTTAAAACTTAAAATTTCAAATTAGAAGTTTAATATTTGTACATTTACAAATAAATTCCTTAAATATTTTTATTTATAAATATGTCCAAATTTTATCATTTTTAAAAAAAAATTTACAAAAAAGACATTGAAGGTTTTAAAATTTAATATTTATATATTTACAAATAGACCACTTGAAGATTTTTTATTTATAAACAAGTCCAAATTTTATTTTTTTAAAATTAAAATGTTACAAAAAGAATATTGAAGGTTTTAAAACTTAAATTTTAAATTACAAGTTTAATATTTATACATTTGCAAATATATCCCTTGAATATTTTTATTTATAAATAAGTCCAAACTTTATTATTTAAAAAATAAAATTTTACAAAAAAGACATTGAAGATTTTAAAACTTAAAATTTTCAATTACAAGCTTAATATTTGTATATTTACAAATAGATCTCTTGAATATTTTTATTTTAGAAGTTTGACTTTTGTCATTTTTTTACCTAACTGTTTGTAACCAAGACATTGAAGCCTTCACCCGTTCCAATTTTTAAATGACAGGTTTAATATTGTAATATTTTCAATAGCCCTTTCAATTTTTTTTTTTATGTATAAATAACTCTAGATTTGTTTAATCATTTTTTAAATAAAATTTATAAAAGATATATTGAAGGTTTTAAACTTCAAATTTTTCAATTCCAACTTTAATATTTATATAGATTTATCCATAGAACTCTTGACTCGTTTTATTCAGAAATAAGCCTAAAGTTTTATCATATTTTAAAGGAAATTCTTTAACGAAAGATACCGAAAGTTTTTAAAAAAGTGAAAAATTTAAATTATAGGTTTACTATTTGAATAGGGTTATTTAATACTTTTAAGGGATCTCTTTGTCCATGTATACATATTAAACGTTAATTTGAAATTTTTAAGTTTGAAACCTCATGTTCTTTTTGTAAAAATTGTTTTGTAAAAAATAATAAAGTTTGGACTTTTTGGTAAATAAAAATATTTAAGAGGTTAATTATAAATATATAGATATTAAACTTGTAATTTAAAATTTGAAGTTTTAAAACCTTCAATGTCTTTTTTGTAAAATTTTTTTAAAAATGATAAAATTTGGACTCATTTATAAATAAAAATAGTCAGGGAGTCTATTTATAAATGTACAAATATTAAATTTATAATTTATAATTTAGCAATTTTAAAATTTTTTTTTGTACAATTTTCTTTTCACCTTGCCCCCCTTTGCGCTTCTTTCTCCCTCACCCTCTTCCGGGAGTCCTATTTTTGGTCTGTCTCCCTCTTTCCACATAATTAGGAGCGCCTCTATTTGTAAATACATGAATATGAAACTTGTAATTTAAATTTTATTGGAGCATTTATTTGTAATAATTTTTAAACATTTGAGGTCTTTTTTGCAAACTTTTATTTAAAAAATATTAAAATTTTTGACTTATTCAATGAGTTTATTTGTAAATGTACAAATATATTAATTTTAATTAGGGGTTTATTTATAAATATTTGAGAGAAAGAGTAGAGGATGTGTAGTTAAGAATTTTAAAGAGTTTAATTGTAAAATTATAGAGGGTAAAAATAGAATTTTTTAAAAAAATTTTGATTAAACAATAATCGGGTAATAAATTTCAAAAAGAGGAAAATATAGGTAAATATTGAGATCACGGGAGGTTTTTGATAAATAAGATAAATTTTAGGGGTTATAGGTAAAAATAGTATTTTATTAAATTCTCTAAAACTTTAGGGGTGTATGTAGATTTTGTTTTCTAAAATCCGAGAAATAAGCTCGGTCGAGCCCCAATCTCTCCTCCGCTGTCGTCTCCTCTGCTCCCGTGCTCCAGAATAATCATCCCACCGTCGAAGATCGAACCTTAGGGCTCCCCTATGGCGCTCGCTGGCCGCCTCCGATCTGCTCTTTCTTTGGCCTCCCAGGCGGATTTCGTCGTTGGTCACGGATCCCTCGGAAACCAGGTATAATGGGGGAAATCCGTGATTTTTTTTTGAGTTTTGCGTTCGATCATCCTGAGGTTTTTCCCCTTTTTTTTTTGGCGAAAATTGGATTTTTGTAATTGAATGCACGATCGTTGTGTGTTGTCATTTGGATATGGTTGTATAAATTATGTTGGTGTGTTTGATCCTGAGATACAGATGATCTGTATTTGTTTGTTTTTTTGATTGCAGACCGTGAGGAACTTCGCGGCTCAGGCTAAGTCGAGCAATGCCAACGTTAAGGTAAGCGGATTTCTCCAAATGTTTGATTTGAAATGCGTGTGATTTTGTTTTTCATTTTCAATCTTTATTTGTGTTTGATGTTGTTCTATTTCCATTGAGAGTGTATCAGGAATTTTTTGTCCATCTGTGCTTCTTAGGTTTTGGAATTTCATTTGGATATTGGTGTTTAAGGTTGTTCCATGTTTATGTGTCAGCGTTTGTTTGACTTCAAGTTCCTAATTGCGGTTACAAGCTGTCTCTTTATATAGTTTTCTCAAGTTACAAACAGTTTTATTTAGAAAATTTCGTATAAATCTCAACTATATCATTTGGGAAATATAGATGAGAATGTCAAAGTAGGCACTGGGTAAAACCTAGTTGAAACACTGGTGGCATCGAGTATGTTAGAGGAAAACTAAATTCTGTAGATGATGATGGTTGACATTGTTTTTTTACTGAGTTGAGTTGGCAGTACTGCCTCCTAGTTCTCGAGTGAGAAGAGGTATCATTTCTGAAGTTGTACTGTTAAATCATGGGGAAAATTGAGACTAAACTCTATATGTTAATAGCATCCAGGAGGGAACTGTGACAATTTATTTGTATCTATTTAGTTAGGATGCATTCCTTGAATATGCAGCCAATGTTACCAGATATGCTGAGACTCTGAATGCTCCTTTTTGCTCTTTTATTTTTTGGAAGTTCTTCTAATAGCTTAAGTTTGAATATCTTATCAAGAATTTTATGAAGTGTGGTGGTTTTCTATTGGATTATGGTAATTGAATGTAGTAATCATAGTTTTAATCCTTGTGTTTCTCTATGACTGCAGGTGCCTTTGTCCCTTTTTGGAGGCACTGGAAATTATGCTTCTGCTCTGTTCCTCTCAGCTGCCAAAGCTAATGTGTTGGACAAGGTTGAATCCGAGATTCTCGACATCATTGCAGCTTCCAAGAAGAGTCCTCTGTTTTCACAGTTCCTAAAAGATTTATCAGTGCCTAAAGATACTAGAGTAAAAGCTGTCAATGAAATATTTTCTGAAGCTGGTTTTGCAGATGTTACTAAAAACTTTCTGGGTAGGTTTTAACCTTATTGATGATTTTTTTTTGGAAATTCATTCTTTCAATTGCTTTTAACTATCTGAGATCATATTTTGCATTTTTCATAGTTATTCCATTTCTTTTTAAATCTTTAAATTCTTCATTCATTTGTGTTGATCACATGTGTGAAGTGGGAGGTGGGGGTCTCCAAGGACTGAGCGAAGATTTTTGCAGTCCAACTTGTTGTAGTAGTTTAGGAGAGAGTTTTTTCTCCTCTGTACATGTTTTTAGGAGGGGGAAGAAATGGGAGAAGATATCAGATGTCTTGTGAATATGCTAGTAGATGGAGTGAAGCTTATGCTCTTAGTTGGATTTAGCAATAATCTATTTCTGTGATTCTGTTCTGACCTTATGAAAGTTCATCGATATTATGACATCATATTCAATAATTTGGTATCAGTTTTGGACAATGCAGATGTATGTCTTATGTGTCTTGTTGCTTTTTGTGCACCACTTCTCATTTTTTTTGAAGCTCCATGTGTTCAAATTGTGCTCAACTATCACCACTATTTTTATTGCATATATTTTTGCATATCATTGTCTGTATTTTTTTCTTATTAAGAAACCAGAACTTTTTTACACTGCAAATGAGATTTCATTGAAAACTGTCTGTTTAGAGTACGTGATGTATTTTAATTTCAATTTTAGTAATTCAGAGTGGATGCTGACTCGTATTGCTAGGTTTTTTTTATTGATGATTTATTAGTGATCTTAATCTATATTTGAGCTTAGATCTTTTGAATAGCCATGCTTTAATAATCATTCTTCTACTGATCTGCTCTTCTATTATATATGTTTTCTACAAGCTGTGTTGGCTGATAATGGGAGGCTTCAGTATATCGAGCGCATTGGAAAGAGGTTTATTGATTTGACCATGGCACATAAGGGGGAAGTGAAAGTTGTTGTAACAACTGTTATTGTAAGTTCTTCTATAAATTGCTATTGTTAAACTGATTGAGAATGATCAATTCATTTGATGACCACACATAGACCTTTTACCTAAACATTCTATTCTAGAAACATGTAGCTCATGTAATTTTTGCAATTAGCTTCTTACAGAGCTTATTTAGGCTCTGAAGATACTCCCTGTTCATGCATTGTTTCCTAAGCATGGTCCCGTTTTGTGTTAATCTTGTGTCTGAGAATCTACCTTCTTTCTTGGCTACTCATAATTTTATTTTATTTTATTTTATTTTTTCACTTAGCCGCTTCCTGCTGAGGAGGAAAAGGAACTGAATCAGACATTGCAAGACATTATTGGACAAGGGAAGACTGTGAAAGTTGAACAGAAGGTATTTGCTGTTGCATTTTGTATGTGCCATTTATCTTATATTGTTGTGCTAGTGGATTCTTCCTACTGTTCCTAGGACACAATTTATCTGCATTTCGCATTATTCCTTACCGGACTGATTTTTTTTATGTTCAAGCGTGCAATTAACTGTTATAGGTGCCTTAGTTTTGAGCTTGATTTTTGCAACAGTATTGTTGTCTAGCATCTTATTGTCCTTTGTTGAATGCCCTAACAACTCTAAATTCCTATATAAGCCTTTTCTTTTGGTAAGCCAGAGCCATATATATCACATTACATTAATCAAGTGTCCTAATCAATCTGTTAAATAATATAAAAATGCAAGTGCTCCAGCAACTAAAATCCCATGTTCTTGATAGTCTGACAATTGTTCGGGTGTGAGCTATTTTCTTCTTTGAAAGGGTGTTTTTGTCATGCATAATGTTCTTGTCTGTGGCTTGGTCGTGCGTTTCATTTTTCATTCTCCACAGATTGATACCAGCATTATGGGAGGATTGGTTATCGAATTCGAGCAGAAGGTCTTCGACATGTCGATCAGGACTAGGGCCAAACAGATGGAGAAGTTATTGAGGGAACCAATCCATTTCGAGAACCTCTAGATGACTCGAAGGTGTCCAAAGGAACCTGTGGCGCCAGATCTCTAGTTATTTTCAATTTCTACTGTGACTTTGTTCCAACTCCTGCAGCTTTGTGGTTCTCTAGCCATCAGATAATGCTCTTGGAGCTCTTGCACCACTCTCATGCCGGCTCCTTTAAACATGGGCCTATTTTGACATGTATTTTTGTTTTATCACAATTAACTTGCTAAAGTTTATTTTGCTTTTAAGATGGTGTGATTTTATCACAATTTTCTTGTGAAAGCCCAACTTTTTTGGAGTCTATTATGCTATCTGGTGTCAGGGTCTAAGCATGTCCATTTCCCCTTAATAAGGTGTTGCCTCGTGACATAGTTAAGCCACGACGGAACACACGCACATGAGATGTACGAGTGCAGAACATTAGTTTTAAAGAAGTATTTAAAAAACCTGATCCTTGGCCCTGAGAGAACCAAACGAGTCGGATTTGATTCCGACCATTATGACGATACAGCAACTGCGGCTACGGTGAAGACGGCACCGGCAACGAAGATAATGCCGATGACACGTCGGTGACAGCAGTAGATACGACCATTGCGGCCGCCACGACCACAACGACCTGGTTGTGATAACAACGATAATATTCTCGACTTTGGGTCGCGAGAATAATAAATCCTTTGTTTCTTCTTCTAATTCTCTATCAGGCATTTTATCGAACATTTTGTGTGCAACACAAACACAGTCCTCTTCTGCATTTTGCCTTTTTGCGTTTTACAGCAGATTCCATATAAAAATACTGAAACCAAATCCAAACTTCACGACAGAAACGCGAACCAGGATGGTTGATTGCCACCGATTAACGTCCAGAACCTGATCTCATCCGCTAATTGTGTCTTTGCTATAATAAAGATCTCATCTGCCCGGGTGACGGTTGTATGATCGTAGCCTCTTTTCCTCAAATGATATCGCAACAAGGTCATTAGGAATAATTAAGCTATTGATTCTTCGCGGGGTTAAAATTGGATCAAGATGGATTATAAAAAATATATAAGACGCCCTTTGTTTCGAAATTAAAATTAGGATCAGTATTCTTTTAGAATTATTTTTTTTTATTTTTATAAAATTAATATTATTATTAATTTAAATTATTATTAAAAAAAAATAATTTTTCGAATTTTATAAAATTAATTTTAATAAAAAAAGTATTAATTTATAAAAGTTTTTTAATGTTTGATTTCGGACAAAAAGACGACTAAAAATCCGGAAAAAGATAGTCCGAAGCAAGATCAAGGCGGGGGGGTTTAGTAGTGGTAACGCGCGATGAAGGAGCCCAGATTCTGACACGACATCCAAAATTTTAAAGATAAAAACCCTAATCTAATCATTCACTCATCTCTGCTTTTCTTTCTTTCCATGTCCTTCCTCCACTCGCTCGCAGTCATCCACCGCTTTTCCAACTTTCACAAACTCTTTTCTTCCTCTAATCATGTTTAGCAACAACAATCTCAGCCATAATCAACATTATCATGCCATTATAATACAACACACACTCTCTCTCTCTCTCCCTCTCCCCCCCCCCCCCCCCCCCCCCCCGTGTCTAAACTCTTCTTGAAACACTTCAATGGCAACTATACCGACACCGCCAACAACAACCACGACAACTCCAGTGCCTGCTTATGGCGAACAGCTGTCGGAATCTCCGCGACATGGCTCCAGCTCCATCGGACCCTTCTTCGCCGTCATGTCGGTCATACTCATCGTCTTGGCTCTCTCCTGCCTTGCTGGCCGGCTTTGCGCCGCCCGAGTGGCAGGCCCCGACGTCCGGTATGACTGCATGGGGTGGATGCAGAGGCGGTGGCGCCGGCGTTCGTTGGCTACTGGTTCCGTCAGGGATGTGAAGATGGCAACAGCGGTGCCGACGGCAGAGGTGGAGATTAAGCTGGATGAGAGCAAGCAGATGTCCTCGCCGGAGCCTTGAGGTAATTGTTAGTGGAGATGTGAGCTTGAGTTCTTATAGCTTTTGTTTCGGCGAAAGAGAAGAGCGAGTTGATGCTGTGTTTGTTGTGTGTTTCTCGAATTGCTGCACTAAGCTTCAACTCTTTCAATCAGATTTTTTTTTTTTTTTTTTTTTTTTAAGGTTTTATGTAAACCAAACCATATTTCAGGCTCTGTTTTGCACTTTTGTCTCCAATATATTTGATCTTAGGCATTTAGTCGGTCAGTGTGTTTTGAAGTGTAGATCACATGGAACTATAGTTTGATTTCTGCTGTTCAATTTTTTCTATTAAATATCTTTGAGATTCTGTTTAATTCTTTTCGCTATTCGTCAATCAGATTGAGACAAATAATTTTCCAATATCAATCATCCGTTTTTTTCTTAGAAAAATTTGCCTCTCGTGGTTATTTCCACTGTTCTTGTATTACCAGGGGCCGCTATGTCAGACAAATTTGAACAGTACCCAATGTTATGATCGTGTGTTTCCAACCCTGCAAAGCCAAGATCAGAACCCAATCACAAAAATAATTCTTTTGGCTGTATATATCCTTATAAAAGAATGAAATTATAGTTTTATGTTTCTCAGAAAATCGTAATTACTCTTATATTTTTAAAAATTTAATTTTTTATATACATACCAAGGTCGTTTGCTTCCCTTAGTATCTTTTTGGACTGTTATTGATCAGGTTTCTTTTTTCTTTTTTTTTTTGAAAACATTGATTGTGAAATAGTTATGCCTTATTGCCTCATATTGATTTCGTCTTGACCTAAATCAATATTAATATAAATTAACATAGAGGTATTTGTTTAAAAAAAAATTAAATTTTTAGGAACATAAAAGTAATTACGATTTTTCTAAGATGCAGACATAATTTAGATTTTTTTAGGACTATAACCAAATTAAAATTTTAATTTTAAAAGTAAGAGGATCGTAAATAGAATAATTATACGTGTCTTTTATCATAAGTTCAATTTTTACTTAAATAAAATTAATGGAAATAAATTTTAGTCGCTCAAAAAACAAATAAAGTATATCAGAGTGACATGTCCCCTTTTTGCTTTTGTTTTTAAACAAAGCAGCAAAGCTCAGTAACATGTGGCATTTGAAAGCAAGTGCTTGCTTTCTTTTGAAGTCTCCAGCACATCTCCACATGCTTGCTGGACATAAAAGCAATTGATGGATCCCACCAATCCAAATTTATACATCTAGAAGCATTCTTAATTCTACTTTTATTTCCTGAAAATATTGTAATTGCTCCTATAATACTCAAACATTCAAAATATTTGCACAAATATTTCTCAGAATTCTATGCCAATTATTTCAGAAATAGGAAGATCTCCCATATGTGCCAACAACAAATAAATAATAGAAGAGGAAAAAAAATTCAAAATTTACAACTCTTCTATGTACTATATCTTCCATCCTAAGGTCCTAAATCTTCATCCACCTGTAGCATCAACAATAAACATCCCCCAACCTTGCCGCCTCAATTTGAAGCAGAGGGAGAATGTTAACTGTACACTGAACAATCACTGAAGGCGAGGAGCGGAGCGAGCAACAATTACTATTTATGAACCGTGTGGTGTAGCTTGCTTTTAATTTGAGTGCTCCTCGCATCCCTTCGAGCAGATACTCCTACTGTAGTTGGCCTCACTGACCTTTGCCTCACCATATTGCAGTACTCAGGGTCATCTGCTTGCCCCTCAAACCGAATCCACTGTATCATCCCGTGGTACATCGGGAAACACCGCATTTGTATGGCGGCATATGAGAAGTAAGGAATGACGGTGGCTATCACCACGAGGAGCGTAACAACCCAATAAGAAGGTGCGGGCGCCAATCCTTCAACAAAGACCATGAACGCAGTTGTTGATATTGTTGGCGTGATGGCACCATAGGCCACTAGGAATAGGTACCACAGGGTGATTCCGCCCCAGATAAAGATGTGCTGAATGAGAGTGAAATAGCTGACAGAGAGTGCCATTTGGCAGTTCACAACCCATACGACACATGTGTATATTGTGGCCCCAAGGATCTCAAGGCCGACCACCTCGCCTCCCTTGCGGAATGCCTGGTGCTGCAGCGCACTTGAGCAGAAGAAGAAGATGGTGATGGCATTGCAGATACCATTGAGCATCCACCCAATGATTCGGATCCAACTGAAGAGGACATTTTGCACGCCTTCTTGGTAGAGAAGCGGGAACTGCATGAAATACCAATAATTTTCATTTAGAAATAGTCAAATTTTGCTCAAATGATTAACAGAGAAGACATCAACGAGGTAGTCATGTTTCATGGAAGCTAGTCAAAGCTAACATTCTCAAATGGGCATGATTCTTGATACAGGTAATTTTGAGGACAATACGGTACAGAAAAAAACACAGTTATTGGCATTTCAACAAAATAATGCATTGAATCTATCAAAAGATCAGGAAACAGCATCATACAGCATAGAACAGAGAAACTTTAAGGATATCAGTGATTGTTGTACCTTCAAACAAAAGCGCGCTGAAACATCCTGGTCGAAAACTCCTAAAGCAATCACAGGAAGTGATGTGAAGAAGACATTATATAATGACAAGAACCAATCGTTATATGCAGGTGTTCCAGAGAATGAGGCATATGCCTCATACACAAACAGGGTCACTCCAAATGTAATGTTCTTGTAGAAGAAATAGCATATCTACATAACAGCAACAGAAGGTGAGTACCAGAGCTTACTTAGTAACATGCATCCAAAAAATATGTGAATACAACACATACCATTGAGGAAATCCTCCGGTAGCACCAATGTCCATGCACAAGCAGTAACTGCTGCAGAAATCGGAACTGAGCAATTGCAATGTCACTAGACATGACAGCCTGAGATTTAGTTCACATTTCCCGGTAAGAATCAAAAGGGACAAAAAGCACATAGTAGAAATTGTTGGAAGAGAATGTTATACAGATTAGAAGTGTACTCCTATAACTAACCTGCATCCCTTCAGCACCGCTGATACCGACCCCTATATCTGCTTCTTGAAGCATGCCAACATCATTTGCTCCATCACCAATGGCTAAGGTCACTTTGCCGGTGCCAGCTTTAACCAATCGAGTAACCTGGGTACATTACAAGGACTTTTTTAGTTCAATTACCAAAAATTTACCAATAAATAAACATATCACATGACATTCTTATGTGCTTACAAGAGCTTTTTGTTTTGGCGAAGAACGGCAGCATATGACTGACGCACAGTTAACTGCAAGCTGTAGGAACATGGCCTTGACATCATCCTCCAAAGCATAGGCAAGTGATTTCCCATCTATTATTAGAGCAAAAGCCTCTGTGTTTGATGAATTTATCAAAGCCTTCCCTTCTGTTAACTGATGAATAATACTTTCTTTTGATGCCTGAAGTATCAAAAAGCAGCGGTAAATTTACTGAAAAAAATCAAAAGTTCCTCATATAATTTGAAAATAAATTATATCTGAGAATGTTTCAAAAGATCATTTACATTTCCATAAGTTCGCCAAAGGCTAGAGAGAAAGGGCATGGTGAAATACTGAAACTGGCCTCTAGATGTAATCAGACATAATCAATAAAGGTTACAGTGTAACCACGCAGTCTATCCTGAATAATCTATTAAATTTGAAAATGCATATTTCCAAGGCATTGGTATAACAAGAATCTGTTTTTCTTATTTGTAAGGAAGATCAGCTATCATAAATGCAAAGACGGAAACTTGACTATCATTATTTAGGAATCTATTTATTTCACTCAATTATTATAAATTAATAAATGCTCCAGAAAGAGGAGAATTTAATAATATGCATTACCTTAGCAATGGCATCTTTGTTGCCCTCTTTCTCCAATGCTATAATTTCTGGCTTTTCCAAAGTGATAATTATTTGCTCCATTCCTTGCCTTAGTAGACTGCAGGCGAAGCTGTATGATAGAAGAAAATTGAGAATAATGAAATACAGAACAATCCATATTATTGTTTCTTACGTACTAATTTGCAAAAGCATGCTTACCCAATATTGATAGCAGTTTCCATCTTATCACCAGTCAAAACCCATATTTTGATCCCTGCTTGTGCGAGTTTGTCAATGCATTCAGGTACCTAGAATTATGAAGAGAGATTTTACATTCGATGAAGAAAATCATTAGCAGGTCGTCGTATATTACGACATTTTTATCTTCTACCTACCCCATTTTGCAGTTTATCCTCGACAGCTGTGGCACCAAGAAGAATCAAATCCTTCTCTATCATATTTGCAGCTTCATCAACCTTATCATCCCTGTCTGCACTAACTGAATTCTTGGCCTCTGTGAATTTCTTGTTGAAAGTTATATATTCATCTTCATCAAGCTCACGATATGCAAGCACTAAGGTTCTCAAACCAGCATCAGCATACTCATTCATGTGCTCCTTTGTCTTTTCCTCAAATTGCCTTCCACTCTTTGCTAGCCTCTCAAACATGACACTGTTTACATCACACAAGTAATGTCATTCAAAATTTGGCATAAATACCTTGTTTATATTTTAAAATTGACAAATTGTTAGCTATGTTTTAATTGGTACTTTTAAATCATTGCAAAGTACATCAGCTTACAAACCTGTCTGCTCCTTTGCTGAGCAGTAGCAATTTGCCTTCCTCATTTCTAACTATAACTGACATCCGCTTCCGACTACTATTGAATTCTAGGATATTTAAGAGCTTGTATGACCTGTCAAATGCAACATGCTTGCTATCATCTGGATGAAACTTACCAAAGCTATGAAACAATGATATACAATAATAATTCCAATAGAATCATGGAATGACCATTTGCAAACCTTTCAACTGTCTTTCGGGACACAGGATCCAGCTCATGTACAGAGATGCTAGTCTGGGTCCTCTGATAAAATTCAAAACCCAATTCCCTAGCTGCAATAACAAAGGCAGCCTCATCTGGAGACTCGGCTTCATAAGATATTTTCCCCGACTCCTCATCTACTTCAGGTATGGCTGTGTGGCAGATTGCCAATAACCGGAAAAATTTTTGAATGACATCTGCATAAGGTTCATTTACCCAGTTTCCATTAATGATACGGCTATCTTTGAAATTGAAACCCTTGATAGCAGGCCTAGCATCTGCATGATTTCCTTCGTCTTTATTATTATGCTCATCAATTAATGGTGATCCTTGTCTTCTAGCCATTGCTTTCTCAACCTCTGTAACTCCACGACCATAAGCAGTCCCAGCAATAGAGCATTTGATGAACTCCATTGAGTTGCACGTTAGTGTTCCAGTCTTGTCAGAGAGTATTGTGTCAACTTGACCTAGCTCCTCATTCAGGTTTGATGTACGAGCATGAGCAGGCATATCTGATTCCTCATGATACATTTGAATGTCTTGGTTTATGAAAATAGCCTGCAGGACTTTGACTATCTCTATGGAAACGTACAAAGATATTGGAATGAAGTAACCATACAACATCATCGCTGTCAAAAAGTGCAATAGTGCTGCAGCAGCTGGTTTGTTAGGATCAAAGTAAATGTCACTATCATCAGGTTTCAGATACCATCTTTTCATCTTGCCTTTTTTGATGTCATTGTTGGTTTCAATGCCAAAGAAAATTGAACCAACAACTGAGATCACAACCAATGCAGACAAGAGGAGGTAGATAATTTTATCCATTTTCCTTTCAATTTTGCTCCTTTTGGATGGAGGATTTGTTGCATTTTGCATTACTTTCGTATCATGGCTGGTGAAGATCACGACTCCATAAACATAATCAGTATTGCGTAGTTTTGAGTCCCTAAGAAGAAGTTGCTGAGGTGAGAGGGGATACTGTTGATCTAGATATTCCATGCTTCCAACAAAGGTATAGAGGTTTGCATTTGGGTCTTCACATCTAATAACTGCTTTGAAATCCTGGAAGCTAGAGTCATCGTGTAAATTCGAAGTTACCTCCAATGACTGTTTCAGTTTCAAATTTGTCTCACCATCAAGATTCATGGTCTCCACATAACAGATGCCATCATCATAGCTGGATGAAAGCAAAATGAGATCAGCAGGGAAAAAATTATCCTTCTCCACCTTCACAATATCTCCAACACCAAGGTTCTTCCACTCGGTATAATCAAAATTGCCATTTCCCCAATGCACTTTAACCTTTCGATTGTTCATCTCGTAATCCTGAAAGCAAAGTTTTCATCAAGTCAGCAATCCAAAAGCACTTCCTTGAGAAACAAAGTTTCAATTAGGAAATGACAGAAAGAGCTCTAGGTATTTTTGACCTGTTCATGGAATTAAATGAGCAAACTTATGGCATCTACTTAACTCCTTTTATCTTGTAAAAATGTGCATTAATTCAATCTCGGTTCCAAAAGTTTTGGATCAAGTTCCCTTTATCAAGGTCGTGAAAGGCAAGTCTTTTCTTTATCAATGATTCATGAAGCTTTCTGAAAAATGATTTTATAGCAATTGTTTAGTGACAAATAAAACACAATACAGCTATTAGCAAGTAAAAAAAATGATACTATCCTAGGATCAAACCAGCCTCAGTGATGCTTCAATGACACTGGATCAAAAAAAGAAAAATGACACTTCAGTGACAAGAGGTCATTTTGGCTTAAGCAGGCCTCACTAAAAGCTTCCAAAAATGAAACATCAACCAGCAAACTAGCAGAGCAAAAGACATGCAAGTAAGCATTAAACTGAAATAATGATTCCCCTTTCAAGACCAACTATTATTTAACCTTCAGTTGCATTTACTTTTCCTGCATGTGCAAGTAGCTAATTATGATAGCCCCTGCTCCTAGGGTTAAAAAAGTAAAAACCAGACGTAATTCACAGTACATGTCCAACCAAATTTAATGCAAATCATAAATTCAAAGAGTTCCAAAACATATATACATAAACGTTAACCGCGGCCAATGAAATAGGCGGACTTCATGATAAACTACCTGCTGGTACCTCCTCCAATCTTCAATTGCCTCCTTTGCCATTGTTGCCCCGATGACAATAATCAATGGAAGAATCGCACTCACGGCGGTGTAAGGAGCCAAAGGAGTGAAGGACAGGCTGCCAGTAACCAAGAAATATATGTTGGCGACCCTCCTGAACTGCTCAAACAAAGCCTTGGGGATGAAAGTGGCCAAGGTATACTTGGTGGTAGAAACATAGTTAGCTGGATAGTTCAGATTGGTGGCCTCAAAGGAATCAGGATCATTTGCAAAAGCAATTCGGGAGAACCCTGGGCCGCCAATCTGCGAATGCTGTTCTTCAAACGACGATTTGCCGCAAGAAAAGCTATACAATTTGCTAAACAAGTGCTTCCTTCTTCTCCCTCCAGCCATCTCTCAAATTACAAAGTAATCCAAATCAAAGCAAGAAAAAACCTTGCTTGAGCCCAAAATCAGCTAAGCACTTCAAAAAACCAGAATTCCACCTTTGCTGTAGTTCCAATGCCAAACTTAATCCAGAAAAGGTACAAAAAAGGAAAACAATCACACCTTGTATCACTTCAAATCCAGGACCCCGGCACCCCTAGCCGCCAAAATTTCATCATTAAAACCGCAGAACGAGAAATCCCAACCTAAAACAACGCAAAGGACCCGCCTTTGAATTTCTCTTCATCGGCGGCTACATGGCGTTGAACCTCAAACACAAAAAGCCCAGTCTTTTATTTGACTCCGGACCTCTCATCTGGTCTTCCCAAATTAAAATCCGGCCAAAAAAGCCACGACAACCTCAAGAATTCCTCTCTTTCTCGCTCTAATCGGCGTATTTGGCAAAAAAAAAAAAAAAGGAGAAAAAATTGCAGGAAAAAGGAAATCGCGCAGCGCTAGAGGATCAATGGGATGACAACGGAAATGAAATTGGCGGGAATGGGAGCGTGTTCCCGTGGGTCGCCATTGTTGTTCTCCCCAAAGCTCGGTTCTTTCTTCTCTTCCAATTCCTCGAAGTCTTGAAGCTTCCTCCTCTTTCTACCGGGCATGTCGTCTTCGCGTATGCCACCTGATTAGAAGAAGTCAATAGTTGGAGTTTTATGCATTTAGCCCCCTGCAAATTTTTATTTTTTCATATAACCCCTTGGTGATACACTTTTTTTTTTTCTATCCCCAAACAAAAAAAGATTTTGAGAGATTTATTCAGTTGATCCATTCAAGGAGAGTTTTGAGTCGAAAAAGAATGGATTTATCTTGATTTTATTTAATCCAGTTCTTCTCGATTTAAGATTTGGCTTTTTTGATTTTCCAATTTTTCTTATGCGTCAAAATGAACTTTCTAAAAAATTTTGATATTCAGATGGTAATATTAAATATTTTATCAAAATCATTTTAAAGTAGGTTGACTGTTTTAAAGCTCAAAAATATAATTTCATTTACAATAAATAAATACAAAATAATAATAAATGAGAATTCAGTGCCGTTGCAAATAGTCAAACAAATAACATCCCTAGACGAAACAAAAGACGATTGGAACAAAAAAAAAATGAAACCAATCACAAAATTTAGCAAGATATCGGAACAAATTCAGTATTTTGAAGGGCATTTTGACAAAAATCTCATTCCATTGTTAGCGTTGGAGCGTTCAGTTTAATCGTTGACATTCATCTGAGTCTCACCTAAATCCACATAAATTTAATACAATACTTAATTGCATGTACGTCCCTACAATTATCCTAAATTGCATGTGTTCATTCATTAATTTGCACAAACAACCTCGCCTTTGTGTTTTTATTGGAAACCAAAGTGGTCCTTTCTTGTATAATCATTTTTGGATATTAAAAAAAAGAGACGAAAAAGAAAATATTTTAAGAATATTCATTTTGACGCAACTAAAAATTTATATTTTTAAATTCTACAACTGCGTCAATCAAACCCTAGAAAATGTCTATGAATGTATTTTAGAAATTAATGTCACTGTCAGTCTCTGTCAGTGTGCTAATGGTGGTTTAACAAGCTAATTGCGGAGAATCAATAGAGAGAGAATTAGGGTTAGGGCGCATGAGTGGGGTGGTCCAGAGGAGATTTGCTGATGGGAGCACGTAAGCTGACAACATTGTCAAGCGAACCGCAGCTTTCGTGGCCAACGACGTCTTTCTCGTCTTTCTAGATTACCTTCCACATCGTAAAGATACTTATTTATTATATATATATATATATATATATATAGCAAGAAAAAATTCATTACAACCCCCCAACAACAAAAAAATCCATCAGGAATTTAATTAATAGAGCTTGCAGATTTTCAATTTTGTCAGGGTTATATGTGAAAAAGTGTCTTCACATGGCACCAAGACCTGGTTTTGGTCACCTTTCCTACCAAAATAATTAATTAAGCAATTAAGTTTACAAACTGCTTAATGCTTATCCTTAATTACATCACTTTGCACAATAATACAGTTAACAACTCTCCAAGGTTTGGTCAAGCCCCAACCTCTTCGTGATTTAATTGAATCAACTACCAATTTGTATCATGTTTATTCAAGTGAAGTCATGAATTTGTTGAATGAAAATTTTTTTTCTTCGTGTTCTTTGTCAAATTGTGGCCATTGTCAAACCTAACAATTTGTTGCTTCTGGATGTGATCTATGCCATGGTACTTTTCCATTTTTTTTCAAATAGCCCCTTTGAATTTTCATTTTATCCCTTGTCAACCATCCTTTTAGGGACTGAACAAGAAAAAAAACTTATCTCGGAGACCAAAAATGAAAATTTCCAAATAAGAACCCTTGAGGGTGTATTTGCAAATATCCAAAACCCCGAGGATTGATTTGTAAAGACATAACTTCTTGAGAATTTACTCGCGAGTTTAGAACCCCGCCGACACAAATTTGGGAAATTTAGATTTTAGGGTCCCTTTGAGAATTTGAAACTTTCAGAGGTTTATTTGAAGAAAACGAACTTATTTGCAAAGACAGGAATATTTGCAACAATCCAATTCGGCTATATTTTTTGACCCAATTTAATTCGAGTTCAAATCCGAACTCAAATGGAATTTGACTCGGGCTCCAACTCTGAGTCAAATTCGGATATCAATTCAGTACAAAAATGGATTGGATTCGAACCTAAATCTTTGGCACTATTTCATTTAAAATTAAGATCACGAAGAAGATGAGTGAATTATTTTTATAAATTAAATTTTTTTTATTAAAATTAATTTTATAATAATTTAAAATTTTTTAAAAATAATTTAATTTAATAACGATATAAAATAAGTAATATTAATTTTATAAAAAAAAAAAAATTAAACGGTGCGTTATTTTGTGCAATTCCAGGGTCAAAAATGACCCCAGGCCCACTGGAACGTTTTGGGCCTACCTGCCAAATTGCCAATGGCATGTCGGATCAGGTGCGTCCACGTGGCGTAACGCGCGAGGAGAACTCTCGGCTTCACAACAACTCCGACGGTTGGCAAGTCGGGATCGCACGAAACGTGTCAGCTGTCCACTGGATTTACAAGACGACAGCCTATAAATAGCGCGTATCTGCTTTCGTATATACATATAAATCATCCATGCAAAAATAAATAAATAAATAAATAAATTACGTGAGATCCCTTGATCACTCCGCCATGGCTTCTCCTTCTCCGTCTAACCAGTAAGCTCTTCTATTCTCTCAATTTTTTTAAGTATAAACAAATATATGAAAATGTTTATATCAAATGTTTGAATTAAATTTGTATTATAATCTTTACTAGATGTGCATCTGAACAAACGCGTTTGAAGGAAATACGAGACGCATTGATTTATCTGAATACCATTAAGCAAACATTTCAGGAAAAACCTGAAAAATACCAAAGATTCATCCGCATCCTCAAGGATTTCAGCGCGGGAAGGTACAACACAATAGCCACAAATCCTCAAATGTTTTTTTTTTGTTCTTTTTTCGAAGATTTTTCGAATTTTTTCGATCGATTTGTTTGTGACGCTAATAGGATCGACGCGAGTGGAGTTTCAGCAAAAGCGAAGCACTTGTTCACGGGACATCCGGATTTGATATTAGGGTTCAATGAATTCCTGCCTGATGGGCACAAAGTCGCACTGCCTTCGGAAGATGAAGAAGCCACGCGTTCTGTGAAGAAGATCAGCTTGAAGAGTCACCTGTGAGTTTTTCTTTGATTTATATCCTCCGAGATTGTGAGAATGTAATACATCTTTTGTTGCAAAAATTTTTATATATTCTTGTAAATTTTTTGTATATTCATAAAGAGCCCTAATTCTTTCTCAAATGCTATTCGGGCACTTAAAAAAAAAAAATATTTCAAGAGTTTTTATAAGATAACCAATTCTTTTATTGTGAATTTATGAAAAACATATATCTCATTATTATTAATAAAAAATCCGCTCATCTTATATTACAAATTTATAAAAAAACTACATCGATTAAAATATTTAAAAAATATTCTATTTTAGTGCGATTTTACCGATCAAAATTAAGATAAAAAATCTAAATTATTCTCTTTTGATTTTAGTTTAAATAAATATTAAATTGCTATAAAGAATAATTTATCTTGTTTCGGTTTTTACGAGAGATCAATTATCTAATTTTATAAAACTAAAAATTTAAAATCTAGTTTTGTCAAATAAAAATTAAATAAAAATAATTTGGTCTTTTATCTTAATTTAATTGATAAAATCAAATTAAAATAAAATATTTTAATTAAGGTATTTTTTTGTAAATTTATAATACAAAACAAGTGATTTTTTATTAATAATAATAAGTAGTTTTCCACAAATTCACAATGAAATAGGTGATTATTTGCTAAAAACTCTTTTAAAAAATATACAAAAAAATCAAAAGGATATTTTAAAAAATTAAATTTTAAAGAATATAAAAAATTACAATATTTTTAGTGACATAAGAAAAAATATTATGATTTTGCAGAGGTATATAAGCAAATTTTCCTTATTTTCTATCAGAGAATTATTTGAATAATCGACCGTACTAGAAGAAATCAGGAAAATACGAAAGAGAGCTAAATTAAAATTTTAGTAATGAGATTGATGGTGGTAAAAATTAATAAAAATTGAAAAACAACAGATATAAATATTTTCAGGAAGGAAAGGTATCATTTTATTCGAAGCGTCAGTCAGAATTCTGCTGCACGTGTGAAAATCGCAGTGCCCCTTGAGCTTCGTTCCACAATCGTAACAAAAGTATCTACAACACCTAACGAACAGAGAAAATTAATTAAAATAAATATTAAATTAAAAACACAGAACAATATTTCTGAAAAGAAATTATTTATTTAATTTCTAATCCAATTTAAATTATATTAAATACAACAAATTGGCTTATATTTATATTAAATATAGATGAACAAAAGATGGGAAGCGAAGGACCTGCAATGGATGACGTTAAAACCGTAGATACGCTCAAACGCAATGCATACAATGGGGACACTTGTGCCATTTTACTCTCTTGGCCACCTTCTCAAAGTGCATGCATATCTTCCTGTCTGTGCCGCGCTTCTCGAGCTTGAACTGCTCGGTCTGCGGCATTGTCTCGAAACAGATGCCGCAGATGAAGTCGGCAGCTTTATCGGCCCGGGCCGCCGAGCGGAGGGTACAGGAAAGTGATTGGATGAGCCAGTTCCATTGCCATGGTCGTCTCTCTGAAGGAGAAGATCGTGAAGTGATAAAGAATTCGGGTTGTACGTTTTACAGCTTCTTCTCGGCGAACTATTTCCTGGTGTTCGTTTCGGACTAGGACAAGGTCACAAGGTCGCGTCGTGTTATTGTGCACGCAGCACGCCACGTCTGGCTGCAATCGAATCGGGTCGAATTTAGCGTGATCCGAATCCAATACATTAGGCTTCGGATTCTAACTCACAGCTAAGTTAAACCAATAAAATCGAATTCTTTCTATTTATTTTGAACTAAAATTCTTCTACTGCACCTACCCAATGCCGAAAATACGAGAGACCGAAGAAGTACTCGCGCTGCATGAGTGTTCTCAACAAAATTCCTTATTCTTCCGAAAACAAAAATAAAATCGCACATATTTTTTAAGAGAGTTCATATTAAAAACCAAAATAGATGTAGTAAAAAGAATCACGCATATGATCGATCGCATGAAGAAGATATCACTATTTTGGATAAGTATCAAATCATAGTGACATTAAGGAGCTACCAGGAATTCATAAAATACTTGATATGAAAAAGATTGATGATATGTAGAGGTTTGCCCATGTTTTGTATTCAGAATCTGACAGGAATGAAGAAAGAAACAATGAAATAAAAGTCATTCATCAAGAACTGCTTGTTCAGAGTGTTTACATGGCCTGACCTTAGCCAGTGTTTCTCATTCCAGCAGAAATGCCATTGATGGTGATGAGCAGCACATCTCTGAGCTTCCTGTTTCCATCATCTCTCCTCAGCCTTTTCAGAATCTCCACTTGCAACATGTTGAGGGGGTTCAGATACGGTAGCCGGCTCTCGATCAGCCGTCTCAGACTCCGGTTGTCGTCAGAGAGCTTATCATGCCTGCTCACAACCAATACATGCTTCTCCGTAAGCATCAATTGTTTCCTCAGCTCCACTCCAAGGGCTCTTCTGCTCTCCGGCACGAGCATTTCGTCATAGTGCTTGGATATGGCGACGTCAGCCTTGAGCAGCACCATCTCAATGAGATCGATGGTGGAACGGAAGAAGGGCCACTCGTTGTACATTGCCTGCAGGTCTTTTGTGTAGCCTTTGTCACATGCCTCCTTCAATCCGGCACCAACCCCAAGCCATGCAGGGAGCACAAACCGTGTCTGCGTCCATGCAAAGACCCATGGGATGGCGCGGAGGTGGGTGATGGCAGTCGAGGCCTTCCTCCTGGCAGGGCGGCTCCCAATATTGAGGAAGCCTAGTTCAGCCTGCGGGGTGGCCTCGTGGAAGTAGAGTAGAAAATCTGGGTTGTCGTACACGGTTCCCCGGTAGCTTTGGCAGCTCGTCTTGGAGATATCCTCCATGATCTTTCGCCACTTCTCGTCCCTCGGCGGCTTTGGAGGCTGCATTGTGGCTAGGAGCACGGCCGTCATGTATATCTCGAGCTGCCTCACTGCTATCTGGGGCAGACCAAACTTGGCCTGCACCATCTCGCCTTGCTCGGTTGATCGGATAGTTCCCTAATTAGCAGTTGTAAAACAGTATCTATCAAGAAGCAACATAGTTCTTAAGAACCCTTGTAGTAATAGAAGGTAATAGATGTTGCATGGTTCGGTTCATAATTTATGTCAATCATAAAACAATGTGCACGAGGTAATGTAAATGGCATGATGTATCCATCTTGGAGCATCAATAAGGTTGAAAATGCAGAACAAGTAAATCGAGTAAAAGCACAAATTCAGTTGATTTACCATCACAGAGCCAGGAGGTTGTGATTGTATGGCTAGGTATGTCGGCCCACCACCTCTGCCTACGCTGCCACCGCGGCCATGGAAGAGTGTGATTCTAATTCCATATTCCTTACAAGCGGCAACAACGTCCTCTTGGGCCTTGTACAGCTCCCATGCTGCAGTAAAACGGCCAGCATCTTTACCTGAATCAGAGTACCCAACCATGACCTGTCCAGAGTTTTTTCTCAGAGTTTCAGGGAGAGACAGATGTTTATAGTAGTATGCTATGACATGGGAGCATAAATAAGAAATTGAACATACCTCTTGGATTCCA
Organism: Trichopus zeylanicus subsp. travancoricus; assembly: GCA_005019695.1. Taxonomy (NCBI): domain Eukaryota; kingdom Viridiplantae; phylum Streptophyta; class Magnoliopsida; order Dioscoreales; family Dioscoreaceae; genus Trichopus; species Trichopus zeylanicus. The sequence continues at coordinate 251,170 of RXID01021608.1, forward strand.
TTATGGTTTTTCATGATATGCTCTCGATACCAGTCTATCGACAGCAGCCTCCTGATTACAGATCCTGCTGCTCTTAGATCTTTCACTCTCTCAAACAAAGGCACCACCCTCAATCTGTTCAAGTAAGAAAGAATAGAATGCTTATTTTTCACTTTGAACTAATCCAACATAATCATGCTGAGATTTGGAGAGATGTTTGGATACCATTTCTAGTTTCTGGTAACCAATCTACAAAATCATAATCTTGCAATACCAATGAAAACTAGATTTTCAGAAACCAGATTTTGACAAAAAAGGACTCAGATAATCTTCTTTCTTCCAGCACATGGATACGTGGCCTAGAAAGAATTTTACTTCAAAAACTAGCCAAACCAACATCAACCATTTCAAGTTTAAAAACTCCATTCAAGAAAACTTGCATCCAAACAACTTGGTGAATTTGCAGAGGCCTTACGTTCCACCAGGACAAGGTTTTCCCAATTCCCCGCTCACTGAAAGTCTAGCATCTTTCTGCAAGAGCTCCACAGCAAGAACATCACTTGCCTGCCATTTGCAAAATAAAAGACAGAAATGGAGCGACTGCCTGAAGATATAGGATTTCAAAAATAATTATGCAACTCAGGAACAAATGTTACTGCAAAGATGAATCCTTGAAGAATGGAGCCAGTGTTGACATACATTGGAAGCCATTGAAATCACATATGCTCCAAGGGAATCACTCCCAAGCTCAGCAGCCACCCAAAAGGTTTCCAGAACCTCCTTCACCTCGGCAGCCACCTGAAAAACTCCAAATAGATATCAAAGAGTTCAGTTTCATGAGGAAGGGCTCAGTTCCAGATATTTTTAGCCAAAAAGAAACAGCAGAACAGTTGGTGAAAAGCATTTGCTATGAGCAAAATCTAAAATAGTTCAACTGGTGGCAAAATGGATTCTTCAATTAGCTACAATGCTAATGTATTTTTACAAGCCGTATACTTAATTGTGTACTAAAATTTGCCTAGAATGATCTTCAATAAAGTAATATTTTCAAGTTCTGCGTTTAGAAGAACCATTACAGTAAACTAGGTATTTTATGTCACTTCAGACAAGTTTTAGTACTCAATTTTATAATAAACTAGAAGAACCACATAAAGTTTCATATGGAGTACCCTATCACTATTGTGAAGTTCTCATCAGTTGTGATCACTATCATGAGTAGTTACATGATTGTTCTTTACTTGAACTAAAAATTGAAAAGAAAATTGTACCATAATTTTCAATATATATATACACATATTTACCTCATTGTTAGGCATCACATGCCTTTGGAATATATGAGGGTTATTTGAGCAACTATTATGATGCTATCTAGGGTTTAATCCACAACCTCCTATACATAATCATCAACTTTCAATCCCAGATGGAAGAACCCAGAATAAATAACAGGAATTGCTAAAAGCAACAGCCTCAGCAAGGGAATTGCTTAAATATAAACCATTTTACCTCTATACTTGGAGGAATCAGAGGCCTCTTCCCTTTTAGCTCTCTTGTTAAGAATTCCAGCTTTTTTTCTTCGTCCCACTCACTATATACACCAATATCTAAATATTTAGTAACTGCATCAAGTGTGTCAGTATGCCGACTAGACTCCTGCAATGTAAATAGCAGTAAGAGAAAATAAACCAGTAAGAAATTCTACATACCAATACAAGCAATATGAACATACCTGGCGCACATCGAGCCTCATCAATACCATCCCAAAGGTAGCCACCCTTCTAATCAAATCAGCTAATCTCCCATCAGCAAGAATGTCAGATCCGCAAGATTGCTTCAAATAGCGTTTGAACATGTTTCAAGATACATATCACATTGACTAGATATTACAAATGCTAAAATGGATTGGCCTGAAACACTCCTTTGTGAAGCTTATTCCCTTTCAATGCCCTTCAATTAGTTTCTATAGGTTGGACACACATTTGCCATGGGTTTATGAGACACTTGAGGTAGTGAGTATGAAACATGTATAGTTAAGAGGTGCATGGAAAGCATCACAAATGCAAACATATACTTCTGTTACTAAGACTATTTCGTACCAAAGATTCATGGCATAGGAGTAATGGTGCCAGAAGCTGCTCTGATGTTTCATAATATTCCATAGGATCATATTCACCAGGAAGATCCTCAAGGAGGACCTCCAGTCGCCTCTGGGTTTTAGTAAGCTGCCATTACCATCAGAAAAATTGTTAAGTTATACACTTAAAAGGGAAAACATTATATAGCTTCAGAGAAAAATAATTCAAGAGATTTACAAGAGATTAATAACCTTATCCATGACATTTCCGAGGACTGCTCTGTATGGGGCATATCCATTACGCCGACGTAGTCTCGGCTCTAGAAGTTTCTTGAAGCTTGACTTGCCTACTTCATGTTCTGCAAATTGTTTTCTTTGGGCAATAAGCTGAACTGAGTTAAAAGAAGATGTTCTAGAATAGCTTGAAGCCTTGGGTGGCTGCCAACTGTGAGGATTTACAGAAATGCATTCTCCAGAGACGATTTCTTTTTCTTGTTTCTTTGGAGAGTTATGAGCAGAATCCAGTTTCCTTGGAGAAGTATGAGCAGAGTCTGGAGGTGAAGGTGTTGGACTTGGCTGCATCTATGAAGTTGATACAACGCAAAGAGTTCTCAGAAATGTCATCCCAAGCATGACAAGGAAATGACCTAAGGGTAGTACACAAAAAATAGATTCTTCTTACTTGACTATATTTGTTACCAGGGAATTTGATCATTTTATACCGGGATTCGGCGTCTTGGCATTCTACATGTGAAAAATAAACAGTGTTGATCACATTTTCCATGTCAATTGGCATCAATATATAAAAAATAAAGCTAAAGAATTATAAACAGAGAGTAAGAATCCATTGTTCTATAAAGCTCATGAGTTGCATGTGTGGTCCCACTAGGTGGTTCTAACACCAAGCATCCCCTCATTCAAGACCTAAAAATCTGCTCATCAGTGTACTATCATAAGGATATTTTGAAAAACATACATAGACTTCAAAGATGTACACATTGTCCATCACATTATCATGGCAGTTGAAATCAATATCTAGGAAAATAAAATTTAAAAATTGTTATCAGAGAACAAAAGTAAGAATTGCATAATTCTATAAAGCTCATAAGTAGCCTATGTGTCATTCCAGAAGATGGTGTTAACACCAAGCATCACCACCATTCAACACTCAGAAACTTGCTCATTGGTGAGCTATTTGGAGAAACATACATCGACTTAAAAATGTAAAATCTAAATCTATTTTATTTAAATCCAGTAGTTAAAAAACCAAGCGTCTGTTTGAAAAATAAGATTGCTTTAGTCAAAGAGAGAAAAGAATAAGAGGGATGTAAACATACAATCTTCATTTTCAGGAGAATGTATTTTTATTTAAAAGGTGGTTTATATCATCAATAAAGAATAGTTACTTTGTGTCCCGCATATTCAGACTCTTCATAAAAACTTGACATCTCTTCCCCTTGTTCACGTCCTCATGAATGATATTAATGAATATCATATGCAAGGTTCCAAATGACACCTAATAGTAATTCGATGTCCAGATTATGTTTAGTCACCTAAGATCAAATATGGCCTTTAGAATTTATAGCCTAATTGCACCATTCATAAGTTTCCATTATCCTGATGGTATCTTTTAAAATTTAATATCTTCCTTAGAGTAGCAAATATACAGAGTCCCATGGAAAATAATAGAAAATTATACCTGTGCAGGAAGGAAGATCAGCACCAGCAGGAAGCTGCAATGGCAAGGCTGGAGCTTGTTGATTCTTTGCGGAGTTTCTATTAAATGACTGATTCCAACATTCATTGTATTCATCGTCTGGTGCATTGTCTGCAAACAAACATGTAAGCATGAATCTCCTAAATTTATGTCTCAATTATCGTACCCTATATATTCATGGCACCAGTAATGTGGATGTACAAAACTTAGCATAAGAATTGGTTCCTTAAATAGGTTGGCAATTCTTGCTTGAGAAAATGCAATCCATCTTTGATGGTCAAGTATTTTTCCTATGCCAAAGCCATGAGATAAGGAATTAATATGGCTTTGGTGATTCAATGTTATTTTCATAAGAACTCATAGTTTATAGTTAAGTTCTGCTAGTGACCCCAATTAAGGTGAGAATTTTACACCTCATTTTGGTTGCAGTTATCCAAGTGACATGAATTTTGAAAACGCTTATACATCTCTCTTGGTTTTGTTTTGATTTACACTGTTGTGACTTCCAGTTTCAAAACTAATATAAAAGAATCCTTAAAATGACAATACAGACCTTCAAGCAGAATTTCATCTGCTAGACTTGCTAATGCATCACTACATCTGCTCATGGACAGCTCAAATCTAAGACTATCAATTTCTCGGATGTAGAGGTCCACAGCCATCCATTGTGACAAAAGTGCAACATCTCTTGTCACCTGCAAAATTGTGAATATCAACTACTTTTAATTTCCTGAAAACTAGTGGGTTTTCTCCAAAACCAAGATCAAAAAATGAATTAGAGGTCAACTGTTTACTCAACTTTAAAAATAATGAAACAAATATCAAATACCATAATGGAGTTTCTGAACAAAGTTGAAAATGATATTTTGTCAGTGACTGCAGTCTACAATTCTATATGACAGGTGCAAGATGAAGGAAATATGACAATTGAATGATAATGTGATTTTATGGAAGCCTTACTTTGGCTGTTACATTTGGATTTCCATCTCTATCGCCACCCATCCAAGAGCCAAACTTGATTGGTGCACAAGTCAATGGAAGGGGCCGACCAGTATGCTGAGCAGTTATTGATTTTTACAACAAAAATTAGCAGAATTAAACTCCCTTGGCTAAATTAGAAGAGGAAGCTTGAAAGAAACAGAACCTTCTTCAAAGCAGTGCTAAGACGACGGAGATAATGAGGCACTGCCTTCCAAAGTGATTGCTCAACAATGTGAAGACCTGTAGAAATGTGCAGCAAGTACTAAAAACTATAATCAAGAGAAGAGTTTCTCAAAATCAAAGCAAATGGTTTACCAGCCCTTGCTTCATCAACTGGAGTAGGCTTGTGACGCCTCACCTCATCTGTCTCCCATAATGAGGTGATCTCTCGCACCTACCAGAACAAAGATTTAAATATCAAGTCGTACAGAGGAAAGAAGAGAAAGAACTTATTGATCAACAACTACCAGATCTTCTATCACCATCTCCCTGTCTTCATGGCTCAGATCAGGCCGATCTTTATATTCCAGCAAGTGCTACAAAGAAAAAAGGTCCATTTTTGCGATAAGCTCATTTCATTAGATAAGTTCAATAGGACCGAAGAGAAAATGAAATGGAAGCTTGCAAATTAATTAGCAAACATAGAGGAAATGGCATAAGGTCTTACTGCAATTCTAACATGTTTATATTGTAAAGTGCGCCTGTTTATTTGAGTAGGATGTGCAGTTAGAACAATTCCAACAGCCTGCAAAAAGGAACAACCGACTTATAAATCATCAAGTATAACTTGAACCATCAATCAAGTTTGCATCCAAAACAGCAGACCTGCTTGCAAACTGCATCATAAAGCTCTTGAGGAGGAACTCCACTGTGAATCAACTTGTCAAATATATCATCGCAGGATTTTGATAAATGATCAACATTGTGTGCCTCACGAACCCTATAGCAAATCATATGGTGACATTGGAAAGTTAAAGAATAGGATAACTACATCTATCCCGATGTGCCTAGTAATGCAGTAACAGATTTTCAATCACACTACATAAAATGGATGTGACAATTAGCTTTGGTACTGGATACTCAAAATGCCTATGTCTCTACATAGCCAATTAGCCATATACAAGCAAATATATTCATGAAACTTGATTCACAGCATGTGAAAACGAGAGATTAATAGTTGTAGTTAACCATTTAGCAGGGACACCAATCGTTATTTGAGATAATTTATCAAGAGATTCTAACCATGAGTAGTGGTTCTATAAGGCCAACATAAAATACATGAACACAAATCTAATTCACCTATGGTGGGTTTCCGCTATGCCCATGAGGTTGAGATAATGGCTAAAAACACGAGCCATTGATAAGGCTTCTTCTAGACTTGTCTTGGATATCTCTGCTGCAAGTTGTTTCTCAAGAAACTGCGCTGTCTCCTCCAATCCTGCCAGCCTCACATTAACAGCGCCCTAGCATAAAAAGAGTCACAAGGAACAGCATTATGACCATAAGGTTACAAACATCAACACAAACCAATACAAATATCATGTACAAAATAGACAAGAATTATGCACGGAAGACCTTTATAAATACGTAAAAACTTGTTTCATTATGGTAAAAACAAAACAAAAGACCAAAGGAAAACTGATTTTTCAGAAAATGACATTGGCTTAAAGAGAAAATTAATTACACTTAGATAAACAGGATCTGGATCGAGATGCCATAAAACAGGGTACATAATTTAGGCACCAGATTGAGAATTTCAAACAAACCTCAAACCAGAAAGAACTAAAAGAACAACAGATACTAATATCTGGTATCCTAAGAGTAAAAAACCAGAAAGGCGCCAACTTTGCCATATATATAAAAAAAATAAGTTCCCAAAATCTTGAGTGCCTAAAGCCATGGAGAAAGGTAAGGTAAAATTCAAATAAACAAGAATAAGCACCAAATTAATGAAAATGACATCAAAATTGTCATTTCAAACAATCTAAAAAGAACTAAAATAACTAGAGATGTTGCTAAAATTTTCATTCACATAAACGATCTTTACCGCCTTCGAAACCTGAAAGAGCCGACTTTGCAACAAAAGAATATCAAATCCCCCAAAATCTCGATCCCTAAAGAGAAAGAGTGAGAGAGAGGGAGAGGAAGGTAAAGGGGGACCTGGGCTAGAGCATGCTTTCTCTCAATCATGTCCAAGAAGTGAGGGCCTTGCTCGCGATGGAGGACGTCGTTGAGGAGGCTGCGTAGGAGGCGGCATTCCTCTTCGAAGGACTTGAAGGAGATCTCCTCCGCGATGTCGTCCATGGAGTCCGTCATTGTCTCTCTTCGAAGAGCTTGGGCTCGGAAGCAAACCTAGAGAGAGACAGAAGGGCCCCAAGCCGTTAGAGACAGAAAACAGAGCGGGGAGCGAGGAGGGGAAGAAGAGAGAAACCAGATCTCGAGGCAGGTGTGTGGCGGATGTCCCGTTTCCGGGCTTCGTGGGGTTTTACCGTTTCCTCGACGGCTCCAGGACTGACACGTGCCCGTCGATGCCGGTTCTCTTCTCTCCCGTTTTTTCGCGGGAAATGGAAATGGCATTTTGCAAAAAAAAACACCTAATTTTGCTTTTTATGGTACTAAGGCATCAACATTATCAATAATTAGAATAGGGCTAAACCTAACAAAGCCTTAAGGCTTCTTTAGTTCAATGTCAGAGCTGTAAACCCCAAGGGTGAGCAAAAAAAAAATGAAAACCATGAGGAGTATAATGTATTATACCGGTTGAGAACCATGTTGATAAATCGATTCTCAAAATAAATAGATGCAATTTTATTTTTAAATTTTAGTAAACTCATAAAACTAGTTTCCTTTTTTGATTTTACATTTTATAAAAAATTGATGAACTAAAATTATACCGATTTTAAATATATGTGTGTGCATAATTTGAACATTACATCTATAATAAAATTCAATTCCATATTTATTATTTTTTTAATATCTTTCTTAATTTCCACTAAAATTACAGTTTTTAAAAAACACTATAAAATCAGTTTAGAATCAAAATTAAAATATCAATTCTCAATCCAAATGTATATTACTCCAATTCTAAAATTTTCAAGAACCAAAATTTAATTTCAATTTTAAAAATTATAAAACCGATCTCACTCCTAGTACTAAACCCCTGGATAACCCTAGGTTAACTTCTTAATGCAAAAGAAGAGATACATTTCAAAAAGTCATCTTACCTGGAAACACTACTTCAAATGAAGTTTGTTATCCCAAGTGAGCTTTAATCAAATAATCTTCTCCTTGAAACATGGTTGCATTTGGATATAACATTCTGCATGTTTGAAGCGAAGACCCATACAATGCAAATCTGGGCAAACAAAGGAACAGAAAAACAACACCATAGACTCTGAACTACATTTAGATGTTCATCTGCAGTTCTGCAGTTCGGTACATCAATTTATGGGAGAAAGCTAAGCATAGGATAGAAGTACACAAAAGCCTGTTTTGGACATGCACCTCAATGCAAACTTCGAAGAAATCAGAACCAGAAAACCAGAACCCTAAATACATGAATGACGAATCAGACTAGACCACAAATACAGAGCCAGCCTGCTTGATGAGGTTATGCTTCCAACTACAGTGAGACGAAGACAGTTGAGGATCCATCATATATAATACAGCAAACCCTAAGTAAACAGCTGTGCCGGGCAGTATACAGTGGACAAACATGTCATCAATGGGGTGCTAAAAGTAACCTATCTCGATGGAAAATGTCTGCTCCCAATGTCATGTTGTGAAGAAAGTCCAGAGCTTCTTGCCGATGGATGCGTTGTGTCTCTCTTCCTCCTCATCCGAGCCATCATCATCGCTCCCAGAATCTCCATCAGAATGGGTAGTTGGTGTAGCCACCTCAATTTCTACATCATTTACTTCCTCTCCTTCTCCACTCAGCGCACTTAACTCTACTGACTTTGCAACCACATGGCTGCTAGTCTCCACCAAAGCTCCCTCTCCACCTAGCTGTAAAGCAAAATATGACAACAGAATGAAACATGTTTGCACAACATTAAGTCCAAAGAAAGTGAACCACAAACATTCAGCCCTACCCGGACAATCTCCTGAGATGAGATTTGAGCTTCCCCAACAGTCTGTAGCATATGTCCTGTTTTCTTATTCTCACCAGCAAAAGCAACTGGTGGTGTAACAGTAGGTACAAGTCTAGAAGTTCCATCAGCATCATCAGCATCAGCGTCCTTCATTTTATTTTCAATCGACTGTTGACGGCCTTTCTTTTGTCCTTTAGATTGATCAGGCATTGCTTGGGTTGCTGCAACTGAGCCCGCACTGACCCAACAGTTAGATACAAATTTCAAATATGAGTGTCATCATACGCATTCGGAAATGACTAATATACTAATTAGAACTTGGCGAAAGAATGGTGTCTAATGGATGAATGTATTAAAGCAGAAAAAAAAAAGGAGATGGTTTGTAGCTAAAGAAGGATATGAATTGCACCAATACAATAAACAAGTCTAATAATCAACAATAACAAAAATATAGGACAATATATATATGGGGAGATAATTGAATCAACATATGATAAAATACTTACATTGTAGAGCGCCTGAAATTGTAACGCTTTTCTCCAGGAACCTGGGCCCCGGGAGCAGTGGTTTGTCGCCTTTTCCGTCGCCCTCCCAGCGACACACTGCCTGAATGCACTTCACTGTCCTCTGCATCCAGCTCGCTCGCAGTCATTGAGGTGTCAGCAGGACGCTTCTTCTGCCTTGAACTAATTGGCCCATGATTGGCATGAACAGAATCACCTTGGCTTTCCCCTTGTGTATTCATAGACTCATTTGCATCTCCATTCTGCTGCCCATCCCTATCTTCCTCGGAAGTTTCCCCCAGGATAGTTTTTGCATCTTCAACAACTGCCTTAACAGAGTGTGTTCTCCTGATCGCTTTTGGCCTCCCTCTCCTGCTAGGCTGCTGCCGTTGTTTTGACAGTTCAGTCTGGGAGTCCATTTCAGCAGGTAGAGATGACACTTCCCTTTCATTTTGTTCATCATTAGGAATAACCGGCTCACCTTGCATCTTTCTATTTCCATTATCTGACGGGACCTTAAAAATGTCAATAGAGTTATCTCCTACATCAAGCAAAGGTTCTGGCCCATCTCCACCTTTATCACCTCTAACAGAGTCATCATTAGCCCTCAAAATACTATCAGATTGAGCAGCCATTTGGGAATCAAAAGAGTCATTAACAAGACCAAATGATGGTGCAGTTCCATTCTCAGCTTCAACATCTGAAGGTTCTCTATCCTGTTGCACAAATAACAGAGACTGGCCAGCCTTGGCTTCAGGACTAGAATCAGATTTTTTCCCAGGGGAGAACTTGAATATCTTTGAACATTTCTGCAGCCAGGACATGCGACCACCTGAAGCAGCAGATTGAGAGCCTCCCAGTTGAGTAGTAGTTTCAGTAGCTTTACCTTTCATGCCCTCCTCCAGATAGGCATCACCATGACTAGGGGAAAGAAAATTCTCTGCATCATCAATTGCATTTGATGATTGGAGACCAAGAAGCTCCAATTCACTTATCGTAATCCCACAGTTCTTGCAAACTTTGCACTCCTCAGCCACAGCAATGAACCGATTTCTCTCTGTGATAAATTCTTCGCGTTGTTCTTTTAAGTTTCTACTAAGAACACGGAGTGTGTCAATGTCCTTCTGAATCTCATGCTGGTCAGCTTCAAGTCTTTTGCGGTGCAAGGAGATATCTTCTTTTTCCCTTTCTAAGCGCTCTTCTTCAGCCTTCAACTTACGACTTTTTAGTTCATTTATATTGCTTGAAGCTCTAATGTTTGTGAGTTCTATGTCCCTTTTCCTATTAAATTCATTCTCTTTCTCGTGCAATCTCTCCTTCATTTCCTGCTCCTCCTTCAGCATCTTAACATTCAGCTCATGCTTAAGGCGTTCAAGCTCTGCAGCAATATCAGCACGTTCCCTCTCAAGCTCTCCACGAACCTCTGAAAGCTCATGTGTCTTCAACTTCTCAAAGGATTCTTTCCTCAGATTAAGCTGTGCCAACTCTCTTTCCATCTCAGCTCTCACATCAAGCTTCTCCTTTTTCAATCTTTCTTCCTCATTGTTCCTCCATTTCTCAAACCTTTCCCTCTCCTCAGAAACCTGCTTTATCTCTTCATTTAGTGCATATCTCTTTTCATCAAGCACTTCCCATTCACTCTCAAATCTCTCCCTCTGCATTCTCAGATCCTCAATCTGCTTTGCAAGCGATTCCTTCATTAGCCTGCAGTCTTCGATTTCCTCTTTCAGTTTTAGCTGCAATTGAAGATGTTGATCCTTCTCCTCCTTGGTCAATTTCAAAGCTTTTCTCTCATGAATAATCTGCTCTTTCTCTGCCTCAACTGTAATTTTCAACTTCTCAAGTTCAGTTTTAGAAGCATTCAACACCTGATTTTCCTTTTCGAGTTTCACCTTTTCTTCTTCCAACCTTTTCTCTTCAGTTGTTACACATTGCTGTGTTTCCTTCAATGTTCTCAATTTCATATCAAGGTCCTTCTCTTTATCCTTCAGACTGTCCATTCTAATTTCCAAGGCTTGCTCTCTCTTGAAAACTTGTTCCTCCTTGAGAGTGATTTCACATTCCTTTTTCCTTGCCTCTTCCAATTTAGCTTTCACCTCTTCATCGAAAGCTCTCCTCCGATTCTCTAGCTCCACCTCAAAATCTTGTTTCTTGGAATCAAGTAATGCAGTATGCTCATCAATACGCTTTTGGATCTCGACCTTCAGAGGAATAACACAGAGAAGTTAAAAAAATAAATCCTCTAAAGATAAAGTTTAGAAATGAAAAAATTAATTAAGATGCAGAATGACTATCAATCAATAGGCATTTCGATAACCAAATTCAGAAAAAGAAAAGAAGTAGAGATCTGATTTCTTAAAAACAACAGAGCATAAGGGAATTAATCAATAATGCTACATAACTACAACTCCATATAAAATAACAATTTAAATGCATGAAGACTAGAGCTAACTCCACCAATTAATATAATATTTCTACTTATTTAACGAAGCCAGATTAATAAATAACAATTTAGTACCAAAGTTAAAAAAAAAAAAAAAGCAAGAATAAAGCATTTGCAAACAAAGAAAGAATCACACTTCTGGGAACAAATGCATACGAAGAAAACACTTCCACAAGTACTGACAAGTAATCTGCTACTTGTGATCTATGGTGTCCTAAACAACAAAAATGGTCAAAACCACTTCAAAATTAGTAACAGATGTAATGTATGAGCTGTATTTCAAGATAACATTTGAAGCATCCTAGGTCGTCTATAGCAAACACCATGTTATTCCAAGTCAATGACAGACAGACAGCCAACCCCTAGACCACATATTGCTTAATAGATCAAACAATATTGACAAGGATTGGGACTTGAATCAGACAGTAATTCCCTAAGACTCAAGAAACCATGTCTTTTCACTCCTATCCTTTTCCCTACTCCATAGATGCCCTTTCTATCCACATAAAAACATGCTCAGTTATCAAATATACAACCTGATTCCACATGGATGCAATCATGAGACATCACAGTCATCAATTCAACTTGAAAAATGGAAGAAAAAGTTTTATCATAATTAACTATGGGTAACAATATAAGATCACTCCACAACACCTCTGAGAAAAATCCCATACCATAGAAAACAACAAGGAGTTAACTGAACGATTTCAAGAATTAAATTCCTGATGAAATCTTCTTCAGAATAGGCACTTACTCTCTCTCTCGCATTGAGTTTCTCCTCAACAGCAAGCAATGTTTTCTCTCTCTGATCCAGGTTCGCTTGCTTTATATTAGCTTCCTGCATTCATGGAAGTAAGAAACTAAGTATGTCAAAGGCACATAATAATTAACAAAAATGCACAGGAACAGTTCTAAACCAAAAGAAACCTACCTTCTCCTTTGCAATTAAAGCTTTTAACCTCATGTTGAGGTCTTCCTCTTTCTCTTTCAAAGAAGTAGAAGATATCTCAACCCTTTTGCAAGCCTCTTCGAGCTCTTCCTCCTTCTTCCTCAGAACTTTGTCCGCCTCGGTTGCCCTTAGTTCTCTCTCATTAAGAGAACTCTGCTCATCAACAAGCCTCCTCTGACGTTCCTGCAAATTCCTCTCCCAGTCACGCAAATGCTCTCTTTGTTTGGAGAGATCCTTTTCATGTGCTTTCCTTCTATATCAAAACATGAAAATTATAATCATCAACCAGAAAAATACAAAGAAATAATTCGCACCAAATGTTAAGCAGGGTGCCAAATATCAATGAAGCAAAGGCCATACTCATTCTCCAGGGATAAACGTTCTCTCTGAAGCTTGCGTTCACGAGCTTCAACATCCTCTAGCTTCCGCTCAATTTCTGAACCTTTCCGGCTTGCTTCTGCAAGCTTGGCATCTGCTGAATGTAACTTTTGTGATATCTCTAGTGATTTCTCTTCAAGATTAGCCTCCAAGGCATGAGCTTCAGCCAATTTACTATCAGATGTAAACTTAGCTTCAGCCATCTGACCACGCATCTCACGCAGAGCTTTTTCAAGCTGCATACAGAAAACAGCAAATAATTAGCACCAAGAAACTGCACCACACCATACAAAGCAACAGATTTTCAACAAAAGACTAAAGTATAACAAGCCAACATGCCAGAAGGACACCCATCAAAATCCAAGAAACTACATTACTATAATTAGCAACAAGAAACTGCACCACACCATATAAAGCAACAGAAGATTTTCAACAAAAGACTAAGTATAACAAGCTAACATGCCAGAAGGACATCCATCCAAAGGTAAGAAAGTACATTGCTCGAGCAGAACACTGTTGATGACAGTAGTAAATCTGTACTAATAATGCAAAATAAAGACGGCATCATGGCAATGAAAACATCACATACAGAAGCAACAGTAAGTTAAACCAAAATTTAATCAGAAACAGGATTAGTCAACAAATGCTTCAGAACCAACTCCATAATTAAAGAATAAAAACGAAAAATTCTGTAAAGGATGACCATAAAATGTACAATCAAGGATGGTATCAAGGTGGATCATTAAACAAGACTGCATTATTAACTTCCAGAATGCTACAACTTATTCCTTCCAAATATTGTTTGCGTAACTCAAGCTATAACCAAATCTTCAGGAGGTATTTTAAAAAATCAAAGCATCACCCTTGCCAACAGAAACTATTGTCTAAATCTAAGTTTTTGAAAAGCAAAAATGACATACAACACAAGTAAAGGCTCATTAGATGATTAGGAAAAAATTCCAATGGGAGCGTTTAGTTTCAGACTCTAGTCCTAGTCGAACTAGAAACTAAGCACCAAAACGATAGCCAGGCTAAAATTTTAATTATTTTTTATTAAAAAAATTTAAAATTAATTATTATAATTTGTTTTAAAAATTAAATTATTATAAAGAATAATTAGTTTTGACGACCTCAAATTATTGCAGGGCCAATTTTGGTTTAAAAAATTAGTCTTTAAGTGATACCCACTGGTTTTACTAGCAACCAAACACAAAAAAAAAAAATCCGACTATCTTCTCTTCCTAATCAAACTGTCTCCTAATCAAACTACTATAAATCATCTGAAACCAAATGCCCCAAACAGGGAGTAGCTTACATGTAAGCACCATTTCATAGGAAAAACAAAAATAATTTTTTTCTGATGAAATCATAGGAAACCTCATAATTGCATGGTAATTTAGGGTTCTCAAAAAATGGTGTCAAACAACTCCATCTATGGAGGAAAAAATTCCTATAAAACTGTTAATTCCTATGGAATTTGGGGGTATCCAAATGGGCCCTAAATCCACAATATGGGATATTGTATGGCAAATATATAGTGAGGAAATAATTTGCACTCACTATGTTCATGACTAGAACAGGTAGGCCAACTTATCACCTAGGCAGAAATATGGACTTGATTCACCCAACTGTCTTTGCTACCTAAATAAAAACAAAAAAATAAGAACCAAAATTTCACAATAGATTATTTTCAAAAAATATGCAGAAATCTGAAGGTAAGAAAAAAAACACATAAGATAGTGTCATACATCTGCAACACATTGTTTTTCAACCCCCAAGGCCTTCCGCATATTCTCCTCTCGTTTCTCTATTTCAGATATAACAATGAGATGTGATGCTTGTTCTCGTTTCAATATCTCCTCTGTTTCGGCCAGCCGTTCCCTGATTTCTTCAAATTTACAAGTCCAGTCCTTCTTTTCAATCAAGAGAAGCCCCATGTTGTACTGGTACTCATGAAGCTGCTCGAGAATAAAAACAGTTGAATGGTATCATCAGATTCAAACCTTCAACAGTAATCATAAGTTATGCTGAAGATTCAAAATTTTAAAAATCAGTTTATACTCGAGAGTATTTAATGGTCACAGTATATTGTGGGGAAAGGCAAAGACAGTTCAACACATGAATAGCCCTTTTTGAAAAGATTGATGCAGCAGAATAGACAAGTTTAGAAGATGATAGAATACTCGATTACCAAAATCAAACAACAGTACAAAAGAAGAAACCTAAATTCCACTTCCTTATAAAGATAGAACAAACAGTATGAAAGAAGTGCAACATCAATAGCAATTATATACACGATGTAGGCGACATTTTTCTAAAACATTGTAAATCTCAAATTCTGAAAGTTAGCAGTATTAGTAAGAGTCTTGCCATAATAAACTCAACTGATCCTTGTAATACCAAAAACAGTGCCAGCAAGACACCATGTACAATATTAACAGACCAAGTACCTTAAGTATTTAATGATTTGCACTCGAAACTAAATCCAGTTGTTTTGAACTACACCAATAATCTCATAAATTCTTATTTTTTAACTCAAAATTTGCATTTTTTCCGCAAAATCAATGTTATGTGATACAGAAAAGTTATGCAAATGTGAGCTACTGCTTCAAATTGTCCTTCAAGTGTCTTGGAGTATGTTGGAAAATCAAGGTGTCTTGAAGGAAGAGTGAAATATCCACAAGAGATGCTGGATGTGATAAGGCTGATAAAGCTTCAGATAATGCTTGGCTCGACATAGTTATTTTGGAGAACTCAAAGCCTTTCAAAGATTGTTTCAGTTCTACAAGACAACGATTTGAGTGCATGAGCGCCATGAGATATCACTAGCACCTAAACCCACTCAACAATAGAATAGAATTTTAAAAACTAAGATGCAATTCAGATAATTCCATGATTATACTTCAAATGCTCGGTACTTCTCTAAATGCGAAAAAAATTGTTAAACCCTAATCAAACTGCCAATAGAACATGTTTTGCCCCCAATAAAAGATGAAAACATGATATTTGGACATACTAACCAAATTATAATCCTCTATATAGTTTAGAACCGAATGTAAATAAATTGTAGTTAACCCCACATTTGTCATATAGCTACCTTATCAGCAAACCTAAAATACACACTTCAGCCAGCTAGATGCGGTTAAAACTACAAAAGATGCAGAGCCAACAATGGATTAGCTCACTTCGAAGGGAAGCCCTAAAATTGGAAACTTGAACTGATACATGATAGGGCCTTTCTTGCAAATCACTTGCTGGTTAACTCTGCCATCTATTACCTCAGACAATTTACTTGAATGAGGTTAAAGTAACAAAAGAAAGCAAGAAAATTCCCCAAATTCGTGGATACGATCAAATATATCCACCAAGAAGACACAAGAAACCAAGAGAAAAAAACAAAAGGAATTGGCTTTCATCACTGACCTCCCTCTCGAGCTCAGAAAGCCTCTCGAGAAGGGCTTCCCGGTCCTTCCTCTGCAGCGCGGAGTCATCCAGTAACCCCGCTTCCCTGAACCTCCTCCAAACCTCCATATCCTCCCCACGCCCGACCAAATCTCCAGGCCCCTCTCCAAGCGACCCCTGCGGCAGCGGCGGCAGCGCCTCCACCTCCGCGACACCCTTTCCTTTCTCCTTCCCAAGAAACGGCCCCTTCCGGCTCGCCGGCGCGGATCCCTCCACGCCCGCGCTTTTCGCCGGCGAGAGGGACCACCCGGACCAGCCCTTCCTCTGCGGCGTGAACATCAGCTAACCCTCCTCCTCATATGGGCCCGAAAACACCAAAAATCTCGCGCAGGGGCGCTCCTAGGGCTTCGATTCGAGCGCCAATTCGATTGGAAACCCTAGTATGGGGACGATCGGAACCCTAATTCGGCAGTAAAATGGAGCCCTAGAAAGGGAAAGGGTTTCCTGCTTTCGCGCGGACGCAGCCTTTGCACGCCACTGATTGTTTTTTGGTTTTTTTATTTCCGATTTTCGACCGGAATGACGGAAGTGCCCCCGGTTTTGATTTGAATCGTTATTTTGAACTGTCTGGTAACGGATTTGACGGATATAGCCCTCCGTCGGTAATGGAAAATTGCGCCGATGGTTGGCCAGGATGGTAAGTAAATAGGGGAAGATAGAGAGGGCTTTTGGGAAATTTTGGTCGGTGGTAGTGGTGGTTGGGTGTGGTCGATGCGGATATGGAATATGTCGCTGTTCAAATAAGAAATGCCAGGGTGTCCACGGTGTTGCCACGAGCTGTGTGGGAGCGATAAGAGATGTCGACCGCTATTTCGACCCGTGCTCTTAAACTCGTTTTGCATAGTTTAATCATGGTTAACCCGTCTTGGAAGTAGATTATGAGTTCAATCCCGAACCTCTTTCAAGAAAAGTTGTACGGTCATCCTTCGATTGTTAGCTAGCAGTCGGAAACAAAGTCCCGTGGTTTGAGATCACGATTACAATTAGTCTATTTTAAAATTATTTTTTTATAAAATTAATATTTTTTATTTTATATTATAATTAAATTAAATTATTATAAAAAATTAAATAATTTTTAAAATTTTAAATTATTAAAGTGTTAATTTTGATAAAAAAATATTAGTTTACAAAAGTGGTTCACTAGTCTTAATATTGATCCTGATACCGATTTCGAACCAAACAATACTCAAATATTTAAGTTTTAATTTGGAGATTAATTTTAACATCACACAAATTAATTCATTGGATCAAAAGTAATCATGTTTCGATTTGGATAAAATTATGTTATAATAATAGTTGAGAGACTTAACCCGAGTCACTTAAATAGTGATGGAGAGAATTAATTATCTAACTTAATTTAATTTAATTTTATTAAAAAAATAAAAAATTTGAATAAAAAATATTTTAAGTTCGGAATCAAAATCAAAAAATTAGAGGATCACGAAAATCGAAATATTTCGATCAAAACTTAAAATTTTGATTGAAATTATATTTTAAAACAAATTAAAAATAGATAAATTTATAATTATAATGTTTGGACTTTAGAATATTTTTACATTATTTTAAAATTTCGAAAGAGGGTTCAATTTTATAAAATACATTTAAATATAAAAAAATATTTATCTTGATTCTACATAATTATTTTTTATCATGTTAATTATGGACCATGCTTTGAAAAAAATTACGTGCATTTCTTCCTTGTAAACAACCACAATCGGAATAATCTCAATTAACATAAAAAATAAAAAATAGCAAGATGCAGTAAAACGAACAATAAAAGAGACTGGAACAACTTTATTAATTTTTTCCAGACTATATGCGAAATATATTTTTAAGCAATTTTGAAGATAATCACAATTTTTACGATAAAATCGACCAATACATGATCTTCCAGCTGTGTTTTTAAAAAATTGTGTTCGTCGATTGATCGGTCGAGTTAGTGTCGACAAAGCATTCGGAAGAGAGGGCGAGTAAAAACAAGACTTCCATTTGAAGAACGGAACATGTTTTCGTGACCCACGTGCAGCGTAGGCTTTTCTTTCCTCGTGATTCACACGTGAAAAAAAAAAAAACAAAAATTCAATATGTCGAATTTTATCAGTTGAAAATTATATCAAAAAATTGATTCTTAAAATAATTTAATTCGATTTTGATTTTCAAATTTTTAGAACTTTAAAACCGATTTTAATTCTAATTCTACATTTTATAACAAATTAATAAATCAAAAGTATATCGATTTTAAATAAATATATAAATATATTATATACGTGTGTATAATATATATATTACATAAATCTTAAATTTTAATTTCTAAAATTTTTAATCTCTGCCTAAATTGATATTTTTAAAAGATATCATAAAAATATTTATTTTTTATAAATTATATTTTAATTTTTAAAATATTATAAGATAAAATTTGGATTTTAAAAATTAATAGTTGGAAAAATCAGTATACTAATTTTAAAACCGTTTTAAAATCGATTTAGAGTCAAAACAAAAAATCTAATTCTCAATCTAAATTAGTTTGGATTTCGATTCTGAAATTTTAAAAAATTGGAATTCAATTTTAATTTCAAAAACTGTAGAATTAATATGGTCTATCGATTTTACTCACCTCTTAGAGTAGCCAAAATTCTTGGAGTCTAGAATTGAATTTGGTCCGAACGGAAACACGATGTATGAATTATTAAACCATTAAATTTAATAATTTTTAGAGTTTTTAGTAAAAAATTATCTACGTTATTACCAATTTATAAAAAATCACATATCTTATCATTATTAGCAAAAAAAATCACTCATTTTATGCTAAAAATTTGTAAAATACACCTTTATTAAAATATTCAAAAAAATATTTTAATTCTTTTTTACCTATTAAATTAAATATTAAAAATTCAAATCACTCTGATTTAATTTTAATCCAAATAACGATGAAATTAATATAAAATAATTTATTTTGTTTTAGTTTTTATGAAAGATTGATTTTTCAATTTTATGAAATAAAAAATTTAAAATTTAGCTTTCTTAGATCAGTTATCCGATAATTATAAGCTAGTTGTCCAAAAAAAACTAAATAAAATAATTTATATATATATTAATTTAATTGATAAAATTAAATTAAAAAATTTTTTAAAATTTTTTTAATCAATGTGATTTTTGTAAATTTATAATTCAATGCAAGTAATATTTTACTAATAATAATAAAGTAAGTGATATCTCACAAATTAGTAATAAAGCAAGTGGTTATTTGAGAAAATTTTAATTTTTAAATATCACAAAAGCCATAATATAACATTCATAATTTTTTATATAATTTTTCATGTTTGTTAAAATAATTTCATCTGATAGACTAATTTATGCGTTTATTATTATAATAAAATATAGATAAATATTTAGTTAAATTTTTTGCTAACACAAAGTGAATACATACAATAATTTTGTCTAACTTCATTTTGTAAACAACAGTTTTTCTATTTTTGCAAATAATATTACTGTATCTTTTATTTCTTATATTTTAAATAAAAAATTTTAATAATAAATACCTGTTTGCCAAAAAAAATTGCCTAACCAAATGAAAGTGTTTAATTCGAAATTTTTCAAACCACTTTTTGTGCTCCTGCGTACCCTTGCAAGGACCGATCGGGTTCGGATCTGGGTGAAGGCGAATCCGCTCCAACAAATGGAAATTAATCCGATCCGATTCGATACTCCGGTTTCGTGGACCCAAGTGTCGCCGTCTTCTCCTTGATCTTCTTTCTTTCTCCTTGCTCTTGCCCATCACCTCTCTCCCTCCCGGCGGCGCACCACCACCGACCGGTGTGCTCCTCGCTCTCCCCCATCACGTCTCTCCCTCGCCGGAGGCGCACCACCACCGGCGGTATATATATATCTCTCTCTCTTGCTTGATGCTTGGATTAGAACATTTGTGGGAGAAGGAAGTCTCCCGAGCCTATTAATTTGGCAGAAATGGAACTTTTATTTCGATTCCAAATGATTGTAACTTTTACGAAGCGTTGGTGAACCAACGCTTGCTGTGATTTGGTTGAAGTTATCTCTTTGCTTCAATTGAATTTTCAGATTAGAAAATGTTGTTTTTTTCTATACGTCTGTAGTTCTTCTGTTTTATTGTTCAATTGAAGGCATTTGATTTTTTTTTTTTTGGTTTGTTTGTTGAAGAATGCTGTTGCATGATAGGATTGTGGGGAGTTTAATACGGATTCTCTTGGGAAAAAGGTCCTAATGATTGCTGCTGTTTGCCCCCTCATTTTGTTTCTCTCTTCTCTTTGCTTCTCAGAATTATCTCAAAAGAAAAGAAGATATTGACTGTGTTGCACTTATTTGATGGAAATGTACAAACAATGGAAGGCCATCTTGAAAATCCAAAAGTTCAGAAGGATGGCATCATATGCTGGCTTCTACTGCTTTGCCACCCTCATCAGCTATGCATATACCAGTAACACGTAATGACCCACTCCCTAATATCTTGTTCTTCTCTAATATCTCTGATATTTTTACTGATTTAGCAAGAGATTTCAGGACCCGAGCTGGGTTTTCCAGAGCTGACCAGTACTATGCCGCTTATCCTGCCAGCATTGAGCTACTCACTAACACAGCAAAGGTCCCCATCTATTCTTCTATTCATTCTAATTTTCTTTCCTGAACCACATATTTGAATTTTGGGTGGTTTATGTTGATGAATTGGTTTATCGCTTTGAGCATATGGGCAAGCACACTTGAATAACAAATGCTACACGTTGAGGTTAGCATTAACAGTTGTGTACTAATTTAAATATCCATCTTTTGGTTCTGAAATGGGATTTATCTAAAGAGTCTCTATATTTATCTATATCGAATCTTGTTTGCAAATATGTACTGATCATATTTACAATTGAGCACTTAGAGCACCCAGAATAAAAAATCTGATAAGTGTTCTCTCCAGTGATCTGTCAATAATGTGGAGAGTAGGGAATCTGGGGACTACCGCCATCTTTGACATGTCTGTCTTCTAAAATGCATATTGGTCCAATCTTGTACTCCCTAAACATCCAATTCCAAAGAAGATTTTCTTGAGTTCTGATAATCATGCTCATTAGGCATGCGTGTTTTGGAACATTTTAGAAGCTTTTGGCATGAGATCGATTATAATAGCTGCACATAAATCTTGTATAGTATGTATGTTTTGCAGAATAAAATTAGAACCCGTTCTTTATGCTAGTTGGCTTACAACTTGATCATAATATTTGCTATTGCCAACTAGTATACGTATAACTTTGGCACGAGTTGCAGTTGGTGATTGCAGACGCATGCTGCCACCAAATAATATCCTAACAGAATTTCAACATTTTGTTTTTCTTAGAACCTTCTATATTATCTTACATGGCATTTCAACATAAATATAAGGCAAAAATAAATTGTCTGGTTCTAAAGAGCTGCAGCAATCTGTATCATTGCTCTATGATGTTGAATAGACTTCAATGATGACAATAAATGAGGCACTTATAAAACAAAAAAATATTGTAGTTTACTCTATTTGATTCTGATGTTAACAGATACCTTTGTTGTATTATTGAAATTCATAGAATTTGAGGTCTCTCTCTCCATAAAAAGAAAGAAATTCAAGAATCTGATTTGGTGAATTTTGATGAACTTTTTATGAATGGCAAGTTAAGCTATTGCAGGAACAAGTTAGAGGCTTTCAGATTCCCACTAGACTTTATATGTTAAGGTTCTTAGGCACCGTTTGGTTTGGGATCAGGATCAGGATTAGCTAGTTTTCAGAATTTTTTCTTACAAAATTAATATTATTTATTTTACACCGCTATTAAATTAAATTGTTATAAAAATTAAATAGTTTTTTGAATCTTAAATTATTGTAGGATTAATTTTGATAAAAAGATATTAGTTTACAAAAGTGGTTCGCTAGTATTGATCCTGATTCTGATCTCAAACCAAACAGTGCTTTAGATATTTCACATTTCATTTTATGAATTTTGTCATAAAACATTTTATTGTGAATGGCAGCTGTACAAGGCCGCCCTTGGCAACTGTTTTGAGCAGGAGGAGTGGGGACCAATAGAGTTCTCCATCATGGCAAAACATTTTGAACGCCAGGGCAAACCACCTTATGCTTACCATGCTGTAAGGCAGAATGTTTTATCTTCTAACAAATAGTGTTTACTCCATTTTTCAGACTGCTCATCTAGGACCATTGTTTTGTGCGTGAAAATTAAACAAACACGTTCAATGCTTGTTTGTTGCTCTGATTTTTTGTGTCACATGTATTTTCCCTGAGTATAATGTGCAGAAATAATTAGAACATGCTTGTTTGTCACCCTATACTATTCTGCTGTCATTTGATTGGAGTACAGAGGTTCTGGAGAAAGTAGCTAGTAGTTGTATGGCTTTTGTTTCAAGTAGATCAGTTGGCATAACATCAAACCATGTAATACTCAATAAGCAATTGACAAAACCAGTGAAGCATTTTGTTCGAATACAGTAGACACAATAATAAACAGCGAAGGAATATTTTCTGCTTTTGAGGAATTTTACAGTTTTACAGGCCTTACACCTGAGGAAATCTTAAATGTCTATGTTTATTATTCTACTGTCCCTTGATTGTGCATACAGAAACATATTACTAATAAGTAAGGTGTTTGCTACACCATATGTCCAAAATGGTTGCAGCTATAAATTTCTTACTTAAAAAATTGCGATATATACTTGGTTTTACCATTTGGATTTCACATAAACATTCAACCCCGCATTCTAATACAGATATATTTCATCTGTTTGGTGAATCCAAATTATTAGTTTTCATTGGCTATAACCATTTCTCATCAACAATTATAACGACTTCTTTTGGATTGGCCAAATATTAAACCGCACTGCAGTAATTCAAATCTTATTTTGCTTATGCTCGTGCAGAAATGAAGATAACTGAAAATTAAAATGTATTTATTTTAATCTGTAAAACATTCATACCTTCCTGTTGCATGGTGAGGGCTGCACACATGCCTGAACTATGTGGTCTATATTCTTGTAGCCTGTTGTCTGTTGGTCTCTAGGAAATTATTTTTTCCTTCGTGTAGTTAAATTAGTAGCAAATATTTTGTAGCTGTTTGTGATATGTTCAGTAGATCTTTTGTAGCAGCCTGTGTTACTTTTTTTTCTTGCTCTTGTAGCAACTCTGAAATTTGAAATTCATTGAACAACTTGAAGGAATTTCCAACCAGAAAATTCCATTTATCATCAATTTTTGCCCTTTCATTTTCTTCTGAAGAAAATTTTTAGCATCCTTTCACATTTGTTTCTTTCCAGCAATACATGGCACATCTTCTATCCCATGGGCAGCTTGATGATGGAAGTGGGTGATGATGAAAATATACTTTGTATGTTGAAGCTTGAGATATCAACCCGAAGAAGAGGAACCTCTGCTTTGCGATCTTGTCATTGTGGCAACATGTTCAATAGCATGGCAGAACTGGAAAATGGGACATATTCCTTGCTGTTTGCAAGAAGTATAATTCTGGAACCTGTTTTGGTAATCGCTCAAGTGTTGAACATTTGAAATTTATGCCAATATGTCAGGTTACTAAGACCTATTGCAGTGTATTTATGTGCACACTGTATGATTATCATTTATATATGATTATCATTTATATGCCAGGTTCTTCCTATTCATAGGTAAAAATTAACCTCACCTTGAAGATTGTGGTTGGAACACGCATGGATCTTATATTTTGTTTTCGTTGAAGAATATCTCTTATATTTCATTAATATTGACTTTGTTGATTTTTTTTTTCTTTTCGTAAATTGGAATTTTCAGCAATAAAACAGTTCAGTTACATATGTGAGGATGTCATCTGGAAAATTACAATTCCAGTTGTCAGTCCTAAGAAGAATGTTTATAGATCCACCCCAAAACCAGCAAAAAGAAGGAACCAAAGGAAACAAGGCCCCCTTATTTTCACTGTATTTTTTGGTGCATCAGTACGCCTCATTAAGCCCAGCAAGAGTGAATAAATGCGCCACACATTATCTGAATTATTCTGTTATTGTACAAAACAAAATCAAGTTCCGAGCACTAAATTTGGTTCCTAGGCAGAAATATATAAAGCTCAGAAATATATAGGTCAATTAAACTTTGATGGCAATCAAATGGCTTGGAACACCAACGATCCAGACTATCACATGAGCACCTTCATGGCGCCAAATCTTCTTCAGAATTTTGGAAATTTACTCTTGAGGGCCTCTGCTGGAGGAACAGCAGGAGGGATCAGCTGCCATCCTGGGAAGAATGATCGTGTAGTTGATTAGCCAATGATAAAAACAGAATAATGCAATATTATATTCCAAAAACTATACGAGGCATTTAGAAAATTCAACAGCATTTTACATCCACATCAATGGCAAACCACTAAATGTAGCATTAACCAAGCATTCACTGTCAGATATCAAAGCAAGCTTTTAAGGAGGACTCTAAATAGGCTATGCTAAAATATGGCAAACAAGGTCAGAAAAAATGAGGCAAGATTAACCTAATCCACGAGAGGAACATGCAGAATGATGGGATAGTAAATGTATCATCACCAGGCTAATATTGCATATCATGACCTGGAGATTCAAAAAGCAGAAAAGCTAAGAGATTTGGCCAACCCATTTGGATGCTTAGGAAAAAAATCCATGGGAATTTTTTTCATAGAATTTGGGGTTGCATGCAACCCCACTTCCTAAACACTATCCCATGGGTGGTGGAGTGAGATAATTAATGACAGGGAGAAGTTTGTACGCAAGCTCTATTTCATAGGAAAAATAAAAAGAGGTAACAGGCCATAAGCTGGGGCTATTTTGCACAAGTAATACAAATTTGAGCATTAGTAGGATGCACATGCACAGTTTGATGACTCAGTCAAGACAGGAAACTATAATACAACAAACATGTCAAATGATTCCGCCCCCTGCATTTTCTTGCCCAGAAGTATGTTTCTGCATTTGCACGGTTAAATCCAGTCTTGCCCCTAGAGCATTGTAAGATGTCCAATGTTTCTATCCTTCTCAAGTTTTCTCCTTTACATTCCCGTTAAAATCTTAAACTTCTTCCCATCTTGAATGAAAAGACACAGGAAAACAAATACTAAGCAGAGTTTGGACAAGCCACAAAACCATGGATACAGCTATAACACTTCATCAGCTATTAATATTAAGTTTTTTACTGATGAAAAATCGCCAGATGCAAATCAAGAACTCATACAGGAATTATTTGGACAAATTCATTCTAAAAAAAGGACGAAGAGCCATCAATTAGCAGGGACTGGGCCACTCATAGTCCAACCCACTCTGACTCGTGTTAATTAAACGTTGTCCCCACATAGATAACTCAAGCATCAACATACTCCAGAGTCCAGATCAGACATGCCATTTGTCTATTTAAACAATTCCATGCAGTTGTTCCTCACTGTGCTCAAGTTGAGCTGGGGCATAGCCTAATAAAAAATATGTCAGTGGCTTTGTCTGGTTGGCAATGGTCTAAGCTAGGCCTGGGCCTAGAATGTTAAGCTATCAATTTAACCATGCTCATGCAACCACCAACAGGGTCATGTGCTATGAAAGATTACCATTAGCAAACATATAAGATTGGTAGAGAATCTTACAATGCAATTAAATTTTCCAGAAAACTAACAGTGGGAATTGATCAGAAAACATGATATAAAAATTATTGGATTCATGACAAGACAAATTATATAGATAGTAAAGCACTTACAATTCTATATTTTCTTACTGTTCATCCTCATTTTTCTCCTCAAATGGAGTTTTTTCTTTCTCTTGGGAGCCATGCTTTGGCAATTCTCAGGAAGAGCATGTTTATCAACAAAAGCCATCATCTTTACTTTATTGTATTCCAAAGGATAAGATTCAATAAATTTAGAACTTTCCTGGCAATTCCTGATTTTAGGAGGAACAGACTGTGACACTGCATCATTAGCGTGCTGTGCTGATAACAACACCTCACAAGAGTTGGCTCTTGGTAGACTGCCATCAGTTATAGCAACCTGAACCGCTTTCCCACATGCACCAATGCTACTAGCATGGTATTCCACATATCCTCCCACAGTCACCTCTGTGCCCTGGGTTACAAACAAGCCCTCACTTCCATACATTGCTCTAAACAACTTCCCCTCAGATTTCAGAGGAACCAGCAACATGATCAAGAAGTGTCAAACCTCGTACAGAAATCAGATTTTCAGAGTGTATGAGTTCGTCAATTATTCAGGCTATCATAATGTAGAAAACGAACTTAGAATAGACGTGATAACAGAGCGTGCAGCAAATTTTTCTGCCACTTTTTTGTTTTTCCAGCACCGCAAGTGAAAGAGTTTCCATCAAAAACAGCAGTAGAGACAAATGCTGGAATAAAATCTGGTGTTGCAGTTGTAGTGTCTAGATTCATTTTCATTGCATATTGATGCAGAATAGATTTGCAGAGAAATATACACTGGAGTGTAAGGAAAAATCAGATGGGGCTATAAATATATCTGGAACATAATTGATGACAAAGATTGCTTCGACAACAAAAAATCAGCTGGACCAGAAACAATATAATGCTGTAGGATAACATTAGTTAAAGAAAAAATATTGGCAGCCATTGATAGAAATGGAGCAACCTGGCTAGTATCCTTTGATAAGTAAAACACATGGTTATAAATCATAGGACCACAAGAACATACAAATATTAGAATTTTAAGCCCTTGTAACATTTAATTTTGTCATATTGGCAACACCGTGTAGCAGATATGCAATATTTCAGGTAGTTAAATGATGTTTGGAAAAGTACTAACTTAGCAATTACCAGATATTAATGCCTAGAAACTCCAACAAGGTATTAAGAAGTAAAATGTTGGAAGTAAACAAAAAGGCTGTAGAGAACATAAAAAGAAAACTCCAAAGGAAAACCACATTGATCAATAAATAAACACAAGTCTAGCTAGTTTGGCATGATTAGATACTTGTGTGCAAATGTACTGAGAATAGACAACTAGCAAACCCAAAATAAGAAAGCAAGAATGACATTGTGAATCAAAGGTACACTTTCTTGTTTGAACTTTCTCAAAAGGCCTTCAAGGGCAGTCCTTGCCACATCTTGCTCTGCTTCTTTTCAAGTTCTATATGTGGAAGATGACACAAACTTTGCCCCATCGATCATAATTGTTGACTCGCCTTCAATTCAAATCTTTGTGTTAGGGGGGTGACCCCATTGAATCCCACCTTATTAGGAGTTACCTAAGAATACATGCAAAGATTATAAAGATGGATAGGTTTTAACATTTTTACAAATATACCCAGTAAAATTACAAAGTTGTGCATAAACCCTTGACATTTCGATAAATGAACATAGGGCCTATTTATTTTGTGAAATTTCAAAATTTTAGGAATTTTAATGTTTTAAAATTTTAAATTCATGGATGTAAAAAACTTGATAATATATTTGTTTTGTAAGATATGTAAATCCAGAATTTTAAAATTTTGTGCTTGTTTTGTTAGATTTGTAAATTTCAAACCTATAAATTTTGTGTTTAGTTGATTGAATTTTTATAATATTATCACCACTGAATTTGGGTGGTGAGATTACATTACTTCAAATAATCACAAAAGAGTCAATAAACATGTTAAAATATATCGAAATTAAAAATTGTGCACTAAGTTTGATCGAACACTAAAGCAAAATCCTGAAAAGAAAAAAAAGTCAAATCCCACAACCAAGATTAAACATAAAAAAAAGAACTTTTTGCGAAATTTAAAATCTATAACACTGGAAAAAAAATAGATTGGAACTAAATTCAAATATCAACCAAAACACAAATAAAAATAGGATCTTTGCATAAAATTTACGACCTATGAGACAACAAAATAGTTGGAGTTTAAATTTTAATTACTAAAATTTATGGTTTTCTCATGCAAAAAGTTTACAAATCTAGTAAAAAGACACAATGAAAATTGAGATCAAGAGTAAGATCGGAAATAAAAGCGATGGAAGAAAAAAATATGAGAACGAAAAGAGAGTAAAAAGACAAAGAGAACGAAAAGGTAAGAGATCTAATCAACCAGAGAAAAAGGCAATCCAAGAATGATAGCAGAGTGACAATAAGAGAGTTGTTTGAGGTAACACAATTTCTAAACTCAAAATTTAGTGCTGGATTCTAAAATTTGAAACTCTAAAATCTGATCAATTTTGGAAGATCAGTAAATCTCAGACTTGCTGGAATTTAAAAGTTCTGAAATTTGAAAATTTTGCATAGCAAACACAAGATTTTGTAGTTATCAGCCAGAAAATGAACAGACCCATAGCATCTAATGTTTTCAGCTACTTTTCAGAGAAAAACTCAACTATTATTGAGAAAAAACCTCAATTGTCAAGATGACCCAGATATTTTGCTATGATTAGTGTCAATTTTTTTAAGACAAAAATAATCCTTGTTATGAATTTTATAAAAGCCTCATCAACCATAAAATTTACATTTAATATACTCAATAAATAGATTGACAAATCAATATAACAATTGTTATGTAACGAGAGACGAAACTATAATTTTATCTAGCTAGATTAATTTAACAACCAGAGAAGAGTTCAATTTAACCACGTTTTAAACAGTAGAATGAAGACATGGGACTTTCTGCGAAGTCATTAAACTGTGACGGGCTACATGTAATTATTGAAATGTCAGGGGTTATGTAATTTTGGTGATTCATAAGGTGTTATATGAAAAAAAGCCCCATCATGGATTTGGTAAGCAGGGGATATTCACATGAAACACGAAGTTTAAAACAAGGAATTATCAAGTTATCAAGTTCCACAAATATACCAAACAAACAACCAAAACTCAAACTTCCACTGGTTTTGTAAGTTCGTGGGAGCTTATAGTTCCATGGATTCCTATAGTTCAGTTAGTTCCTAGAACCAAACATTCCCTCAGGCAATTGAGCTATTATGAATTGTACTCCATCTTATAGTCCCATGAGCTCCACTACCACTACGAATCTCCCCCTAGAGCATCGAAGTGCAGCTCCCAAAAACCCTATGAACTCACAAAAAAAATCAAAATTAACAGTCACAATGCTAGATATTTTGAAGCTAAAAATGGTGTATTATGATGTTTATCGCATACCATTCGCATAAAAGAAATACACATCTCCCTACTTCCAGTCCAATCTCACACGTTGAAACATCACAACAAGATATTCTCCAGATTATAAAGCCGAAGTGATCAGTCCTAACAAGAACAGATCAAATCAAGCATAAACCAAATCAAATCGCTACAGTAAACATTAAAAAAAGCCCATAACGACAGGGAGGGCTCGCAGAGCCCCCAAAAACCCTCGCAGGACACAAACCAAACGCATTGCTTCGAAACAGAACCAAATCTCGTGAAAGTTGGCACAAACGAGAGCTAAAACCGAGGAGGAGAAGGAGACGGCAACGTAGTTGATCAGAGGATGCACACCGCCGATCCGGGGGGCGCGACCTCCATCTCTCCGGTTTCTCCGATCTCGGGAACGAGGAGAGAGCGAGGGTTGGACCGTTGGAAGGGGGAGGACGATTGGTAATTCGGGAATGAACAAAATGCGCAGGCTCGACATTACATCAGATTGAGCTGAAATCTGATTCCAGGCAAGTGTAAGATCGACGAGCAGCGTATAAAATGTCGATTATGCCCCCTGACAGAGTTTTAATTACATAGGATTAGTTCGGTAAGGGCCCATTGGGCGACGAATAATCACAATTAATTAGTTAAAGTGAATCACGAGTGATGATGAGATTTTCATCAGACAACAATTATACATCGGTGTGGTTGTGTTTGATATAAACTTAGTACCAGAAATTTAGAATGTATTTGGATGAATTTATAATTAGATATGTGAGCATCACGTGATGACCTATTAATTAAGTAAAATCTTAGCATGACTCGCTATTTACCTAATTAGCTGGTAATAAATAAATATGATCCTGTTTATATTCATAATATGCCAATTAATGTTCTAAATCGGTATGATTATATTTGAATGGCAGTAAATATGGTAGCCGAAATTTAAAACATATTTGAGTGAATTACAAGTCAACTCAAATTTTGTATAGTTTTTGTTTCACTTTGATTTGTGATGTAAACCATATATAGATGGGTGGACTAAAAATTAAATTTGAGTTATCTACAAAATTGATTAAGTCCTTTTGGTTTTTGAGTTTTTATTTCATATATATTTGAAAAAATGTAAAAACTGGATTTCGATATAATTTTTCATATAATATGTTCATCATGCGATAATCATCTTGCTAATCCTAATCCAAACAGCCTAAATTGAAATCCAAAATTGTGTCCTCCATTTTTTTTTCAGTCATGTTTTGGATTCATTATTTTCTAATAAGAATGAGATAGATTGGCCAAATATTGGATCTGGGTATTTCACACTGTACAAACAAATCTAACAATTTGACTTATAACCAACTACCCATTTTTCTCCTTGCAAAAAAAAAAAAGAAAAAAAAAAAGCACTACCCATTTTCTTGTACAGACATTTGGCTTTCTTCACCCGAAAAACAGAACAGATCAATTCTCTTAAATAACTTTATTTTTAAACAAAATTTTAAATGCCTTAATACAAAACATTTCGAGAAATAATGATTCCATTGCCACTTAGGCAGATCAAGTGACAAATAAATTGAAATCTGATCTCTAATTTAAAGGCATTACGAGGACATGCAAATTTCTTAGCTTGAAGTCACATGATCATGTCCATAATGTATATTTTCCCAGTTCCTGTTCCAAATATGATTACACATGGGAGAGGTGTCAAGAAACACTGCAAGCACTGACATATCCCAGTTCATAAATAAATGGCATGCCAGTTCTTCAGTAACATCCTACATAAAAATACAACAAACACTAGATTTGGTAGCTGGTGTTTTACCCTGCAAACTGTTCTAAATTCTCGACTGTTCCACCACATCAAAGCTTTCAAATAACTGTGGGCTGCTTGTCAGGGCTAATCCAAAATTATTGATCATACAATTGCAAGAAATATTGTGATCAGTCACCTTCATCTGTGTGCTCAGAAATCGTTTCCTGCAATAGAAAACCATGATAGAACCAGAATAACAATAGGCAAACAATAGGCCAAATACCTAAGAGAAACCAAGGGTGTCTATGAATTGCCAAATATCTAATTTGGAAATAATAGGCAAATTCACATCATAAAACATCAGCAAAATCCATTAGTATAAGGAAGCCTCAACCACAGAACGAGTCAGTTACAAACCATGAACAAAATATTCAAAACCTCATTTTAATTTCAAATAACCAGTCAGTCCTCTTTTTTTATATCAGCAGCAAAAGAAGAGCTTGGGAGTCCGCCTCATGCAAGTTTTTTCACATTGATTAATCAGAACATCAACTTCCCACGATCATCTCATCCACCCCTCTCTCTTCTTTGGTATAATTCAAGTTTTGCATCCCCCATAGTGCAGTCTACATACTACCTTGACAATATTCAGGTAAACATGAAATCCTAAGGGAGACAGTACAATCAATTTTCTGTAATTATAGGCACACCTAAAGCCAAGCATCAGACTCTTG
This sequence comes from Trichopus zeylanicus subsp. travancoricus, assembly GCA_005019695.1. Taxonomy (NCBI): domain Eukaryota; kingdom Viridiplantae; phylum Streptophyta; class Magnoliopsida; order Dioscoreales; family Dioscoreaceae; genus Trichopus; species Trichopus zeylanicus. The sequence continues at coordinate 283,367 of RXID01021608.1, forward strand.
TTTTTTCTGTAACAAAAAAAAATTTAAAAAGAGAAGAGAAAGTGTTAGTTTTGCCTCACTTACTTCTGCTTCTTTCTTTCCTTTGAGAACCACACACTGGGAAGCACTGATGCTTGCACTCTTCAGCAAGCTACGGGCACTGTTATTTGGCTTATTCAGACCATTTTCTACTCCGTTAGCATGCTCTGATGCCTTTGGAGAGGTTTGGAGGTTGGCTCGAGCAACCAATGCTGCACTTTCCTTTTCGACATCATTATCTTTAGATTGACATACTCTTTCCCTAGAATGAAGAGCGCAATAACATAACACATAAAGTGTCACTCAAATAAAAAAAGCAGTACATAAATAGTTGGAATTTAAATGCACTCAGAACGTTTATTTCTGACATCAAGGTTAACTAGTTTTTGTGAATATAAAGCCCACAACACCAAGTAATTCTGAATGTGAGATCATCCAAATGATTGTATTAAACACTCAATTAATCAATTACCTGGGTAAAGATGCATGTTGACGCTGAAGTGGACTGCTCCTTTCACCCTTACCATAATGCTCTTCAAGATGTGCAAATTGCCTCTTAAATCGATCAACACCACTGTAATTGAAGACACTTCAGTTTTTGCAACTAGGGCTTAATGCACCAGACATTCTTTTGGCAAATAGTAAACGACAGTACAACCACGAATGTAGGAATTTTATGCAGAAATCTGGGGAGAGCAAAGATTCACAATATTTTGCAGTAAATCAGTACTTAAATATTTCAATCTAGACAGGATAAATTTATGAATTGTACTCTACTAAGAAACTTAACACTCTCAATATATAGGGTGACAATATTGGGTGAGAGCTATCATTGAACTCATAAACTCATGCCTTGAGCTTAAAATACAAATTCAAGAATAAAAGACACATGAGTTACTCATTCCATGCAACAAAACGTTTTCTCATGCAATCAAATACACAGGATCCTGCATGGAAGTTTTCTCCTTTTCAGGTAAATGTTTTGGGGAAGAAATAAACCTTGGGTACATGAAGCCAGTCTGATCACCACCTTGCAGATACTCTTGCAGCATTTGAGGATGATACTCCAGTATCTGTTTACTTTCATAAAGAAATCCATAATAATGCAGTTGCTCAGAGCAAATATGACAATGCATCAAGAGATATAAATTATGTGGATGTCTACCTCTTGATATATCAACTCCCGCACATCATCTTTTGTTAATTTCCTCCTTTCAAACTCAAACTCAAGTTTTGAAATGGGCTGTGTAGATGGTTCACGTTCAGAATTTGCCAGACCTTTAAAGTATGGATCAGATAATGCCTGAAAATTTAAAAATGCACTCATCATTATCAAGAAAGAGGTGGAACAAATAAAATTTCTTTTTGAGGACAAATCAAACTTTTACTTTCAAGTGAGAGACAAGATTGCCAAATGCTACCTCTTCAGCAGTAGGCCGATCTTTGGGATCAAAAGCAAGTAAGCGTTCAAGTAACTTAAGAGCTAAAGGATCCACATGAGGAAACTTGTGTGAGAAAGGAACAGGTGGTTTCTTCCTCATGTTACTAAGGTATCTTCGAGCCTTCTCATTTCGAATCTGCAGATTGCAAGATCTACATAATAAGAAAGCAAGTCCCATCAACAAAAGCAATGGTAAGAAACCTTCTTTTTTTTTTTTTTTTGAATCGCAAGGAACATGTTTCAAAAGCAAAGGGACATATTTAACAAAGAATTATTGAAGGATTTAGTAAAGTATAACATTTTCATGGTAGATACACGAGAGACAGAGAAAGGGTAAGAAAATTGAAGTGAGAATAAGTCACCCTTGCTATAGATTCGGCTGATGGAGTGCCAAGAAGATCAGTCATAAGATCTAACTGATGCACCACATTCTTACCAGGAAACAATGGTTTCCCTGTCAGCATTTCAGCAAATATGCATCCTATGCTCCAAATATCAATTGCTGGGGTGTACTGCAAAATATAGCAATTCAGAATCTACCATTATATTACTGGTTTACAATTTAATGTAACCCTAATGTTCAAAGAACCATTCCATGTGAAATATCACACACTAAATTTGAGAGGTTATATAATATGTTCTGGGACATGCTCCATCAACACAAAGAATTGTGCCAGCTAAAACCTTGAAAAGTAAGACTATAGATGAAAGAAATATGCGTACTTTATTTTCTAGCTTTGAACTAATGAACAGTTAATAAAATAGGTTGTGCCTTCATCCTAACTTCTTATGATGAATGAAATTTGAAATGACATGAAAAGTTGGCTTGAATCTTTGAGTAATTGATTTGTTTTGTCTAAAATCATTAGTAACCAATTCCTTTTCACATACAAACATGGGCACACACACATGCAGGCAAACACACTGTTACGATAATATAACTGAAAGAACAAATGTACAACCTTCAAATACCAAAGAAATCTTACCTCAGACATTATATTTGGTTTTTTCTTTTACTAATTTAACATTTAAAAGAATATCTGTAAAAGGTTTCATGAAGTGCTGCACTGCTACGTTATTAAATTCCACTCATAAGCACCTGCTGCTAATAGATAAAATTTGGGCACATCTAGAATTCCATATATTAGTGATACACAGAACCCACTTATTCCTGGTTATTGAACTCCTCTCCGACCGGCCCCTCAAGAAAATTTTAAAATTAGAAGGCACATAGAGAGAATATCTGAGAAGAAATACAAATTGAACGAACTCAAAAGAATGGCCAACCAACTTGCATAATTAAAGAAAAACTGAACACTAGTTCTTGTCACATCAACAAATGAAAAACAAATATGTGCAGAGAGATAGATAAAACTCATCCAACATGAAAAGCTACAACTTCATGAGAAAGTCAAAGCACAATGTCCCAGATTCAGAAATCACGAACTGAAGAATCACCTACAATCAGAAGGACCTCATATTAAGATGCACTGCAACTAAAATACATGATATGCACTAGAAGCATGAACAATAACTACACCATGAGCAAAACACATACCAATAAGAATATAGAAGGAAAATCATCAAACAGAGCTTTATGCAGTGCAAAAAGAATATTTGACAGTGGTAGATTGTTATAAGGAAGAGGGTAAAACCATCCATCAAGAATGTTACCTAATCTTGGATAAGTAAGCTATCTTACCTTCGAAAAAAATGAACCACATAGTTCAGGAGCACGGTACCACCTTGTTGCTACATAATCCTACAATCACCAGAAAAAAAGATTATTTGACACCCACAATGCTTGTATTTTACAATGTAAAGAGTTGCAAATATCAACCAAAGAGATTCATATCCTCATCCATAATAACAAATCAAAACAAACAGAAACAATGGTTATAAACTTAAAAAAAGGAGTTACATACAGTCCAAAAGATTGCTGATGGTGCATCATTAAATGATGCACGAGCAAGACCAAAATCACAAATTTTCAGTTTACAGTCTGCATTGGCAAGGATGTTTTTTGGCTTCAAATCCCGATGGAACACCTTTGCTGCAACATAACTAAACCAGTCAAGAGTCATTGAAATATTGAATTCAAATGGACAAATACCAGTATGTAACTTATGCAAATGTTTAACCTGTGTGGATAAACTTTAGAGCTCGAAGAAGTTGGTATAAGAAAAACTGGTAATGTTCAGGTGTGAGATCATCATTTGCCTTTATCACTTGGTGAAGATCAGATTCCATCAGCTCAAAAACAACATAAATATCTCTAAACTCCCTTCTTGATGGAGGAAGCATTATGTGTTTAATCTCCACAATATCAGGATGGCGGAGAAGCCTAAGCAACTTTATCTCTCTAAGGATGCGTGTTGCATCTGAAACATGCTCAAAGACATCATTGATTTTCTTGATCGCCACCCTCTCTCCTGTGTGAGTGTCTACAGCTGCCCCTACGACACCATAGCTTCCCTTGCCAATTACCTCTTGGACTTGGTATTGGCTTGCTTCACCATACTCAGTGAAGAATTCTTTGTCAAGCATGCCCTGAATCATTCCATAAAAGGAGATAAAATTTAAACATCAAAAAAAGATGACCAAAAAGAAACGACGAGCTGTACAAATCAGAATGAAAAAGTAGAAGTTCAACAGAATGAAGTACAAAAAAATGCATGACCCTCTGATCACTCAATATAAGCATAAATCCTAAAATGGGACAAAAAAAATAGCAGCTGTTATGGGAAAGAAAGTAAAAGAGCAAGCCTCTTGAATTGTTGACACTGTGTGAGATCTGAAACAAAAAAGAACCTTGAGGATAGTGATTGATCATAGTAATGACCAACCAATGATCATTCAGAATAATCCAAGCGAACAGATATAAAAAGTCCAGTAAGGAAACAATAACAAAAAATGTAAAACACGAGAATTAAGCTAACGAGGAAAAAGCACAGAGAAGAAATTGATCAATTCAACTCTCCTTCAGAAAAATCCCGTGCTTCAAAACCAATACTAAAAATAAGAGCTATCCTACGAAGAAAGAAGTAATTGAAAAGGAGACAATATCCCTCCGCTGAACACTAAGATTCCAATCCCATAAAAGCCCATATGTAGAATAAACAAATAGATAGCAACAAATCCCCCACACCTTCACATGTCTCAGCTAATTCAACAATCTAAGAACAAATTCAACCAGACAGCAAAAAGAAGCTCACTTTCTCTCCCAAAGTCAACAATCTACAAACAAAATTAACCAAACATCGAAAAGAACCCCGCTTTCCCTTCCAAAAGAATAATCCAGGAAGAATACCGAACTATTCCGAATCCCCCACTGCGACACCGATCTAAGAAACAGCCTACAAGGGGATAAAAATATACTAGAAAGCAACGTGCAAAAACCAGGAAAAGAACAATTTCTATCGTCCACGCGACTTCGACCGCGTCAGAGCACGAAAACAGTATAAAGATCGAAACTCTGGGGGCAATATCAGGAAAAGACATGCCTTTTTATGGGGATCAGATGGCGGGTCTATGGAGATCCGGCGGGGGACGCGGAGGCACCGGAGGCCGGTGAGATCGAAGTCCTCGGTGACACGGAGCTCCTGATCGTCCCCGCCCTTGGCTTCAGGATCTGGTTTCAGAGAAAAGGAGGTGGTGGTGATGGCGGAGGTGGGGCGGCGTTGGAACCAGCGACGAACGCCATCGACGAGGGAGTTGGTGCCCATAAATGGAGGGAGGATGCGGCATTGCCCGCCCTAGCTCGCCCTACTTTCGCTCCCAGCTTGCCATGCCATTGCCTTCTCTCTCTCTCTCTGTCCCCCCCTCCCTCTCTTTCTTTTCTCGCCGCTGTTTTCTTTGGACTTTGGATTTGTCCTTCGATGACGACGGGTGTTTGAGCACATGCCAATAACCTCAGCGGGAGTTTTGCAAATTGCACCTTGTTTTTCATATTGCAGAAGGCACCTGTTATTTGCAGTATTTTTAATTTATGGAATATCGCAAAAATAGATATAAAATATAGGAAAAAAATCAAACTTCCTATAATTTTTTAAATATCTAAAAATCCCCCCCAGTTTTCAAAACTTTCAATAATTTTCTTCTTTATTCACCGTTAATATTAAAACTCATATGAAATACTATAATACTATAATAATATAATAATAACATATATTATAGTAGTAATATATACCTAAAAATTAATATTATAATTAATATATATATATTTTTAATCATATGTGATTAGTTTTTATCACAATATTTTCTTTTTTATTATATATACTTAATTTTAACCATTTTTATCTTATTTTAATCAATATTTGTTTAGTTTTAACCACTAGTGCTTATTTTACTCATAGTATTCGGTTTTTAAGCATACAATAATACTATATAGTCCAAGTATCATCATATTATTGTCATAGTATGTATATATTATTTTATTATTTTATTAGTATATATTTATAATATTATAATAATAATATATAATAATACATGATATTGTAAGAGTAATATAATAATATATAAACACTATTTAGTAGTAGTATATATATAAATTAAATATTATTATCAAAGAAATTTAATCATATATTATTGATTTTGATCATAATGTTCAATTTCTAGTTATATATACTTAATTTTGATCATTTTATCTTATTTTTATGATTTTAATTACTAATATCTATTTTCTCATTTTTTTTATTTTTTAGATATACAATCTTATTACGATACTATTCTCATAATTAAAATATTATTATATTATTATATAATGTCTATATATTATTAAATTATTGTTATTGTATTGTATTATTATAATATTTTTAACCGTTGTTAATAACAATATGAAATATTAGTAACGTTATAAAAATTAATTTTCAAAATATCAAGAGAGCTTTTAAAAATTTAAAAAAATTCATGAATATGGTGAATTTTTCCTAAAATATATTTAGAATTTTTAGAAACAATCATCTATCTTATTGCAATTTTGTGAAAAAGAATCTTTTTTATCACTATTAGAAAAAACCACATCTTATACTATAAATTTATAAAAAATCATATTAATTAAAAAATTTTAAAACTATTTTATTTTAGTTCAATTTTATCAATTAATATAAAAATCTAAATTATTCTCATTTTATTTTAATATAAATACTATTAAATTAATTAAAAAATAAGTAATCTTACTTACTTTTTATGAAAAGTCGGTTATCCAATTTTATGAAACTAAAAATTCAAAATATAGTTTGTCATATCAGTTGTCCGACAATTAGAAATTGATTATGTAAAATAAAACTAAATAAAATAATTCATTTTTAATATTATTTTAATTGATAAAATTAAATTAAAAATAATTTTAAAAAAAATTAAATTGAGGTGATTTTTTTGTGAATTTATATTATAAAACGAGTGATTTTACTAATAATGATAAGGTAAGTGAGTATTCACAAATTGATAATAAAATAAATAATTGTTTGCTAAAAATTCATATATTTACTGTAAGCGTATTATATGTTAGAAAAAAAGTGATCAAATGTTTTATTTATATAATATAAATTTAATTAATTTCATTGGTTTCTTTCTTTAAGACAAGTTTAATGTCATATCAGATAATAAATTAAATTATTTTTAGCTTATTCGAAAATTTATATATTAAAAAAATTGAAATTTTGAAATATTAAAAATTTAAAATTTCACGGAACAAACACCAATATGACTTCTCAATATTTATAATTATTTATTTAATAAAAGATCTAACCTTGTTGAAAGAAATTTATAAATAAATTCAGAGTTTGATATCGATTGCTGCTCACAATTCCACTCAACAACCAAACTCAAGTTCTAATCTTTCATTATCTTTGTTGTGTTTGCACCGTAACCAAGACTTAATTCTATCTGCGTGCAGCAGTCCTTCATATATAATATTGGGATTTTCGCTTGGATACCCCCCAAAAACTCTGAATTACATATATATGTCTATAAAATTCAAATTATTCAAGTATTTTTAGGTACCATTTGTTTTGGGATCAAAATCAGGATCATGGTCAAAATTAGTTAATCAATTTTATAAATTATTTTTTTTATCAAAATTAATGTTTCAATAATTTAAAATTTAAAAACTATTTAATTTTTAATAATAATTTAATTTAATAATAATATAAATATAAGTAATATTAAATTTAAAATAAAAACATTTGAAACGAGCTGATCATGATTCTAATTTCAAATCAAACGGAATCTTAAGTTTCAAAAGTTTTAATATGATTGTGGTCAATTTCCATTTTTCCCTTAATTTGACCGGTACAAAAAAATGTTTTGACCTTTTTATGGCTATTCTTGAAAACGGTGTAGTTAAATAAAATGACTTTTTACCTACAACTCTAGATATTTCTGTTTAATTTATTATTATTATTTGTAATTTTAGTATTTACTTACACTCTTTTATTTTCAAAATTAATTTTCTATACTTTCTAATTATTATTTAATTAAATTTTTGACTAAAAATTTCACTTAGATTTTTTCGTAATTTTATAATTAAAAATTTTCACTGGTGCGAGACTGGCGCAAAAGCAAACATGAAGTCGGCAACAGTGCAGGCATGAGGTCAATGCAAATGCACCCTCATCTCATCCCCGTGTGCCCATGTCAATCAACGCTTGCGTAGTCGAGCTCCCAAGAAAAAAAAAAGGAGAAAAAAACATAAAAATAAATAATAAATTTTCGAAAGGTTAAATTATAATTTTTTTTAAAGAATATAAGTAAAATTTTTAATTAAAATTTTAATAAAAAATAATTAAAAATTAAAAATAATTAATTTCGAAAAAAATATAAATAAGTATTAAAATTAAGGACAAATTTGATAAATTAATCAAATCTCGAGGTTGTAAGTAAAAAAGTTTTAAAGAAAAATCGAATTTTCATCTCTAAATTGAACTCGACGGAGGTAAAAGATTGGATTAGGACCTGCTCGTATAATTTCTTTTGAAGAAGTATAAAAGCAATTATAATTTTTACAAGAAATATAAATGTAATTTTAGATTATTTTAAGGCTATCCAAACAAAAATCTCTATAAAAAATTCGGGAGTCGGACAAATTCTTGTTCAATTACTTCTGTGGTTGCAAATAATGATTTGAGTTTTTCATATTTGTAAATACATGCCAGTGAGCTCACTATTGCAATTCTTATTGGGCAGCTTGGGGCGCCAGTCGTTTGAGCTCAACACTATAATCTCGGAATCTCAGACGCATCATATAATTTGATGTTAGAATCATAATTTTTTTTTATTTTATAAAAAATTAATATTACTTATTTTATATTATTATTAATTTAAATTATTATAAAAAAATTTAAAGAATTTTTTAAAATTTAAATGATTATAGCATTAATTTTAATAAAAAATATTAATTTATAAAAATAACTTACTAATTTTAATTTTGATTCTAATTTTAAAGGGTCAGTCTGTACAGTTGCCGGTCCAGCCTGTTCAAAAAGTCATAATATCGAAACCTCCTCCGAGATGTCAACTCTCCGCACACTTAATTTCACACCAACGTCAAAAGCATTAGAATACCGTTTTATCTCAAATCAGAATTAAAATCGATATATTTTTAATATTAATTATTTCTTTATAAATTAATATTATTTATTTGACAATCATTACAAAAATAAATTATTATAAAAAATTAAAAAAGTTTTTTAAAATTTTTAAATTATGAGTATGATAATTTCCGATTAAAAAATATTAATTTATAAAAAATGATTTATTAGTATTAACCTTAATACTGATACAGAACCAAATGGTACCTAATGCTTTCTAACTATTTTGAAAAAAAAATAATAAAAACATCATTAAAAAAATCTGAAATATGCCCTCATTTTCACATGGCTATTTGTAGGGTTCTAGCATAAATTAATAGATTTTACAATAAGAATAACTTAATTTAATTTTCCTTTGTTTTTATGCAATAGGCTCTATTTATAATTATAACTAGGGTAGATTGAAAAAAAATTTCAGGAAGGGCAATAATTATATTTTTATGATAAGTAAGTAAATAAGTTATAATTAGAGATAAAACCAAACCATTTTCTCATAAAAAATTAAGCATAAAATTGTAAAGTTCAACAAAAAATAAACTTTGATTCAGATTTCAAGATAAGTTTTCAAAAAATCCTTTATATATCATTATTTTTTGGTCCAATTCTTTCTATTTTTAATGGGGCAAAATTTTGTTGAATTATGGAAGATTTTTCCACCTGATTTGATAAGGGATCAATATTAAAATTATTTTTTTAAAAAAATATTAATTACTTTACATTATTATTAAATTAAATTATTATAAAAAATAATTAGTTTTTAAAACTTTAAATTATTATACAGTAAATTTTAATAAAAAAATTAATTTATAAAAACGATTTATTAACCTTAATTTTAATTTTGATCTTAACTCGTTATTAAATGAGCCCTTCATAATTCAGTGAAAACGTTGCATCTATTGTGTAACATGTATACATGTCCTCAATTATAACTCTATATTTTATTTTTACTTGATAAGTAGGAATTAATTTCCACCAATATGTTATGATGGTTGCTAGGGGTGTGCATTCGGTTAAAACCAAACCGAACCGAACTGGCCGAACCGAATTTTCCGAAATTTTCGAAAACCAAAATCGAACCGAACCGAACAGTAATAGAACCGAACCAAACCGAATCGAAATATTTCGGTTCGGATATTTCGGTTCGGTTCGGTTATAACCGAATTGCAAAACCAAAATTGACAGGGTTTGAATCTGGTCATTTGCATAAGGGATTAAGGAGGAAAAAAAAATTTAGTACAAGATATACAACAACAACACAGCAGGAGCAACACAGCAGCAGGCTAGGAGCAGCAACAGCAGCAGCAGCACTTGAAGTATAATGTACATAATTGTCATATTTGCAAGAGCAGGCAGCAGCAGGAGCAACACAGCAGGAGCAGCAGGAGGCTAAGAGCAACACAGCAAGAGCAACACAAGCACACAGCAGGAGGCTAGGAGCAGCAGCAGCAACAGCCAGCAGGAGCAATACAGCAGGAGCAAGTGAGCAACACAGCAGGAGCAGCAGCAGCAACAATAACACAGCAGGAGGTTAGGAGCAGCAGCAGCAGCCAGCAGGAGCAATACAGCAGGAGCAAGTGAGCAACACAGCAGGAGCAGCAGCAACAACAACAACACAGCAGGAGGCTAGGAGCAGGAGCAGCAGGAGCATCAGCAGCAGGAGCAGCAGGAGGCTAGGAGTAGCACCCCTAGGAGCAACACAGCAGGAGCAGCAGGAGGCTAGGAGCAGCAGCAACAACAACAACACAGCAGGAGCAACACAGCAGGAGGCTAGGAGCAGCAGGAGCAGCATGAGCAGGAGCAGCAAGAGCAGGAGCAACACAGCAGGAGCAAGTGAGCAACACAGCAGGAGCAGCAGCAGCAACAACAACACAGCAGGAGCAATACAGCAGGAGGCTAGGAGCAGGAGCAGCAGGAGCAGCAGGAGCAGGAGCAACACAGCAGGAGCAGCAGGAGGCTAGGAGCAACACAGCAGGAGCAAGTGAGCAACACAACAGGAGAAGCAGGAGGCTAGGAGCAGCAGCAACAACAACAACACAGCAGGAGCAACACAGCAGGAGCCAGGAGCAGCACAGCAGGAGGCTAGGAGAAGGCTGAGCAGTAACAGCAGGACAATGTATAGTTGCAGACTAGCAGTCTAGCAGAAGCGGGCAAGCTGCAAAACACTTCAACAGCTCAAATTCATGTAACAAGACAGTTCAAGACTTCAAGTGAATCAAGTCTTCAAGTTGCAGGAGCAGCAGAGCAGCAGAGCAGCAGGAGCAGCATAGCAGGAGGAGCAGCACAGCAGCAGGAGCATGTATATTGTATAGTATCAGAAGCTGGCAAGCTGCACTGCTGCAGAACACTTCAACAGTTATGTGGTTTAGAATAAATATGATCAACTGTAATTATGTGGTTTAGAATAAATAACAGTAATTATGTGGTTCAAAATAAATATGATCAATTCAGTAATCAGTTAGCATTTTAACTTTAAAGGATTATATCATGCCAAATGATCCATTAAGAAAAAAGCTTGAGAAATCTCATGTAGTCCTGTGTTCAGAAGTAACAAAACAGAAGCCAGAACTCAGAAGGCCCAGAACCAGAAGTTCCAACTTCCAAGCAGCATAACATTACTAGGGTGAAGCCAAAGAATGAGACAATCGTCCAATCAGTCACTTGCCCATATGCGAGCATAGCATATGGCAATGAGCCAATGATTCAACATCTTCATCGCCTCAAACAGCTTATGAAAAATTCAACAAATATCATTAAAAAAACCATAAAACAATTCCAAGAGGGTCATACTGTCATATTCCCTCTCTGGCTGTCCCCGTGAGCGAATGGTAGGTAGTGGTTGCCTTCACAGGCCATCCAAACAACCATGCCATTGCTACAAGTAGGGGTGTGCATTCGGTTAAAACCGAACCGAACCGAACCGAACCAGAGTAGGGGACCATTGGAACACCTCCGCATCAAAACACCAAAGACAAAAAAAACTCAAATAAAAGCAAAAATTCAAGAGGCTCAGATGGCTTTAATGCATCATCAAAAACGAAGATGTCTCCCCTCAGGCATCAACCTGCTTGGCTGCTCCTGCAAAATAATAGTTGGATACATACTGTCCCTCGATAGTTGGATCCTAAAAAAAACATAGTAAAATATCATCACAGTAAAAGCAATTAAGAAAATATCAGGTGAGTAGGTAACTGGGTAAGGAACTAAGGACAGTAAGATTATAACTTCACACATGCACTAATGCTGCGATGCACATGAATGATAAGGATATATAAGAATGAATTTGCAAGAGATGACCATAGAAAGTTAGGAACATGAACAGAAATGCATAAAAAATAAGTAAACATATTCAAACCTTAAGATGACTTTTCAAAATTCAACGGTTGCGACATCCAATTTCATTTTTATCAACTCTGAAATAAAAAAAATCAATCAATGATTATCTGATCATAATAAAGAAATATACAATACAATAATAAAAATATTAGCAATGCAAATCTTACCCTCTTGAATCTTTTCAAGTTCTTCCAAACTTTCCTCAACATTGATTTCTGTTTTTGAATTTTTAATCCAATCTTGAGTGCAAATGACCTTGTGCTTGAAAGCTGCTGACTGTCATCCTGGTTCAACATCTGTCAATAAAAAAATACAGAATTACATATTAAATTGTATGAAATCAAAAAACCCTAATTTAGTTTCACAAAATTCAACCCTAACCTTGCAATTTGATCCCGATGATGCCGTTGTAGAATCCTAATTTCACAAAACCCTAATTTAATTTCACAAAAAATCAACCCTAAATTTTATAATTTCCGAAATACTCTCAACTTGCAGCTTAATCCGTTATAGAAAAATGAGAGATTGAAGCTCAGAGCGCGACCAGAGAGATATTGAGGGGTTGGGACTGAGAGTTAGAGCCTCAGAGGAGAGGAGGAGGGGGGTGGTCCGGGGGTGGACCGTGGACGAAAGGATTAACAATAAAATCGTATGAAATCAAAAAACCCTAATTTAATTTCACAAAAAATCAACCCTAAATACCCTCACCTTGCAGCTTAATCCGTCGTAGACTCGTAGAAAAATGAGAGATTGAAACTCAGAGCGTCGACCAGAGAGAGGCGTCACCGCGTCGGGACTCAGAGCCTCAGTCCTCAGAGGAGGAGGGCCAGGGGCGTCCGGGGGTGGACGAAAGCTGGAGGGATAAAGGCGCAGCACCGTAGGTCCGCAGCGGTGAGAGCGAGAGAGGCGAGAGCCAGAGCGAGAGCGGCGAGAGCGAGAGAGGCGAGAGCGAGAGCGCCGAGAGGGTTAGGGTTAGGGTTAGCAGAATAGCAGGCGTCCGAACCGCTCTGCTGAAAACGGAGATTATATAGGCGGTCCGGTCTGTTCGAGCCGATTAGACCAAAATCAAAACCAAAACCGCAGTATATAGATATATATATATAATTCGGTTCGGTTCGGTTTTTACGGTTTTCGAAAATCAGAAACCGAAACCGAACCGAAATTTAAATTTTTTTTTTCAAAACCGAAACCGAACCGAGAACCGAATAAACCGAACCGAATTGGTTATTCGGTTTCGGTCGGTCGGTTCGGTTCGGTTAAAACCGAATAGTGCACACCCCTAATGGTTGCATAGGCAGATTGATGTCAATTTACGTAAGAATTAAGTTTTTTAAAAAAATTATCTTTTTTTTATTCCCGAATGACATATAAATAAACGCAAAATTAAGGGAGTTATATGTAAAAAAATCCAACTGAAAAGACAAGAAATGGGTTCCTGCAATAAAAACGACGAGAGCTTGCAAAAACCACAAATGGAAATTGCGCCAGAGCCTACTTATCTAATGGTCGGCACCCATTCCAGAGTGCAAATCGACGGCCCTGATTTCATCAATAGTCGTGGCGAAATGATCCTACAATTATCCATAATCACCCCCGCAATCCATAATTTAAGCGGTAAACAAAATATTAAAATTACAAAATCACACATTTCTCCCGCCAAAAAATCGCGTCCCTTCCCATTTGAATTTCTCCGAAATTATTTTTCTTTATTTTATAGCTATTATTTATTTATAATATTAATAAGATTCTCGGAGAGCGAGAAAGCGATGAAGAGCAAGACCCCGAAAACCAGAGGAAAGGGCCGGCAAAAACCCTCGCCGGCGGCGATGGCCGGGGTCTCCCCCGCTGGCGGCCTCCGCCTCCAGCTGGAGAACGTGTGGCTTCTGCCCTCTGAGCCGCCGTCGCACTTCCAGAAGATGCTGGAAGCCCCGGAGATCCCCGAGGCCCCTCTCGCCCTCGACGTCGTGGCCGATGGGGATTGCATCCTCAGCCAGGACTTCTTCTGGTGAGAGTTCCAGTTTCAGCTATATTTTTTTAGTTTTGGAATTTTTTTATTGAAAGGTCGGATTTTTACGAGATTTTTGTTCTAGTACACCGGATTATATCACGCCGGATGGGCAGCAGATTTCGAACAATTTCGAGCTCAACAAGGTAATGAATGGTGGATCGGAAGTCAAGTGGTTGGTGTTTTTGGTGGACGTTTGCAAATTTTTTTATCTTTTTGTGTTGTTTTAGGAGAATATTGTGTGCCCTAAATCGCCAGAGAAGTCCGTCAGGACTAAAAGGCACAGAAAAGGTGAGCTGCAGTCTTGGACTTTTTTATTCATCTCATGTAAATTTTATTATTCTAACTTTTAAGATGCGTTGGAACAAGTGCTGGTTTGCTTTGGATCGTCCGTGGAAAGTGGCTGCTGAAATAGATTGCCTTTGTTGCTGGATTTAGGTGGAAACTAGTTTTCCTCTAAGCTTTATATTGAAAGCTTATTTGGTGCTTCAGCTTTTAAGACAATATTTTGTTTCATGTGACATGCTCTTATTTGAGTTTCATTTTCCCCTATACAACACCAATAAGTACTGCACCAAATGCCAATAATTTTAAACAGTTTAATGAATATCTATAAGCTTAACTGCTGATGTCAAGCTGCTGTTTATTTGGAGCCAACCAACTGCAGAAAACTGACTAGTAATCCATGATAAACAGGGCAATTTGTATCATAATCCCATCTTTTCTTGTTTCATGATATCATTTCTGTGTTCCTGCTGATGTTATACTTGTATAGTTCTCTGGCCATCTGATAATTCTTTTTCTTGTCAGAGAATTTGCCATTAAACTCCCTGTCAGCCAATTTGTTGTGTCAGCAAGAAACGACAGAAGTTCAAAATGGTGGCCTTTGTTCAGATGGCAATGGAGAAGCCAATTTATCAAGACCTCAACAACAAAAGAAATCCAGTTATGTTTCCCAATCTGCAGTTGCTTTGCGTTGTCGGGTTATGCCTCCTCCTTGCATCAAAAATCCATATCTAAATATTGGCTCATCAAATGACATCGGCATCTATGGTGACAGAAGATCAAAATCAGCAGGTGAAAGATTCTCTCTGTTATGACAACAACAACAACAAAAAAATGATTGTTCTTTTTAGTATGACTGAATCTTCATGTGCTTAATTGGCACGTTGCGCTGATGGAGCACTATCCTAAGTTGAATTGTACTGCAATTTGTCTTGTTAAGTAGGAAAATTCTCTGCCGGGTTTTCTCCAATGATTGGTGGGGATGGCCTTTCACGCTATCGCACTGATTTCCATGAAATTGAGGTACATTAATCTCTCAAGCTATGAACCATGAGCTTATGTCTATTTCTTGTTTTCGTATTTCTCATAGTGACATTATTTTGTTATATTCCACAGCAAATTGGATCAGGAAATTTCAGCCGTGTTTTCAAAGTTTTAAAGAGGATAGATGGCTGTATGTATGCTGTAAAACATAGCTTAAAGCAGTTGCGCCACGACACAGACAGGTAACTGGTTCCATTCTACAAATTATGTTAAGATGTAACTTGGTTACTTAGTCTACAGTCATCCTTGCAGGGTTCGTGCATTAATGGAGGTTCAAGCATTAGCAGCATTAGGTATTTGTCTTTTTTTCCTGTCCCCTCTTCTTTTGAGTCTTCTACAGCTAATTTGAAATTTCAAAAATGTAGGATCCCATGAAAACATAGTTGGATACTATACTTCTTGGTTTGAAAATGATCAACTTTACATTCAGATGGAGCTTTGTGACCAAAGCTTATCCCTCAGCAGAGGTCATATGCCTCAAGGTGGAGAAATCCTTCTGATCTTATATCAGGTACTTGACCAACATCCTTCGTCAAATTTGACAAGTATCTAATAATTTGCTATGCTCACTATTGCTTCCATTAGAGAGAAATCAATGCACCACTGAAAGTTTTTGTAGTTTTCTAGGTATATGCTTGATCACAAATATCTTGATTTGGGTAGTTTTATTGTTCTTGAGATAAATTTGAAATGAAATTGCTAAAATGCATGTTATTGGTAAGTAACAAGGATAAACAAAATGTAAAAGACAATGAATCATGGTAAATTTTTTTGCTTGAGATTCCATAATTATATTGGTAGATGTTTCTTATCTTACCGTTAGTTCTGAGTTGTGTTTGTAGTATGAATTCTGATTATCAGATAAATTAACAGATTGCTAAAGCACTGCAGTTCATCCATGAGCATGGCATGGCTCACATGGATGTGAAGCCCGATAACATTTATATCAAGAACGGTATTTATAAGCTTGGAGATTTTGGTTGTTCAACCCTTATTAATGGGAGCTTGCATATAGAAGAAGGAGATTCCAGGTATATGCCTCAGGAGATATTGAATGAAAGATATGAACATCTTGACAAGGTGGACATCTTCTCATTGGGAGCAGCCATCTATGAGCTTGTAAAAGGGTCCCCACTGCCTGATTCTGGTCCTCAGTTCTGTAACCTCAGGGAGGGCAAGATCTCGCTGCTTCCCGGGTATTCTATGCAGTTTCAGAGCTTATTGAAGGTACAACTTTGAATTATGTAGTTTTACCTTTCTATTCTAATATATGCATGGGTGAGCTGAACATTGAGGAGAAGCCTTTTTTACTATGATCATACTAAATCTAATTCATGATATTCAGATGAGTGCCATATGAGGCACAATATCCACTATTGAATTCATTCTGATACTTCTTTTTTTGAATGGAAACCAAGTATGCAGACCAGTTGATCCAGCTTCTTCAATCATTTTCTAATCAAAGCATTCTTAGATGACTGATACTACAAGAAATTTGTTTGATTCTTTTGTTTATTTGTTGTTGAAGTGGAGAAACTGAATCAAGAATTCTCCATCTTCACATGAATTGAACCGTTTGCAGATGAATTACTGTATCAGTGCGTTGAGACATTAGATTGTCATTGAACTCTTTCTTTTGCTTAAAAACATGTCAAATGCACTGTTTTCTGGCTCCTAACTCTAGTGTCTCTGAACTTGTGTTCATCTCAGGTTATGATGGATCCAGACCCGGAAAGGAGACCAGCTGCAAAGGAAATCACGGAGCATCCTGTCTTTGATAAAGTGCGCAGAAACTTCGACCACAGATCTTTCCTCGGGGAACTTCATTCCCTATGGAATTAGTAGTATGAAATATATTTTCTATTGTATTTTGAACCACTTGGATCTACCCGAAGTAACAGAAAACTAGATTTCAAAAGGAATGGAGCTCAATGCTTGTGTTACGCAATTGGTCTCTTAGCCAACATTTGAAAATGCCCTGGCGTCCAGTGTTCTTGAATCCCTTTTTGTACCATATGCAAGGATCCTTGGGTGCCCAATTTTGTAAAGACTAGCTAGATATGCAGGTTTTTTGTAAACAATGACTACTTGTAAGCTTCTCATCAGTGGCTGTTCCAGGCTGATTGCCACATTAGATTCTTGGTTTGTTTCATTTGAAAATTATTTTTTATTTACCATAAAAAATTTTCAGTCATGCTTCCAAAATTGTAAATGCAAAATATGTTTTTCAGTTTGATATAAAAGATTAAAATTGTGTAATGAATTGTTATATTCATTTGTAAGAGATTTTTTTGCATTTGCTCCACAATTTGGGTGAATTTGGACTCAAAAGAGCTCTAGCTTTATCAAAAAAAAGTGCAGCTAAATTTAACCATTTTATTTCATCTTGCTTGATTGGCATTCAGATTCATATAATAAAAATGATGGAAAGTATTGAGTTTTAGATGTTTCGAATTTAAATTAGAGTTTGAGTTAAAGTAGGAATCTAAAGTTGGATTTAGATTTATATTATTAGGAGTTGTAATTGAGTAAAACTCAGATCCAATAAGAGTCTATAAATATGTTATAATATATAGGGCTTATGTGTGGCGTAGTATTAAGATTGAATTAGAGAGAAATAGAGAGAAAGGAATAGAGAGAATAGAGAGAAGAGAAAGAGAGAGAGTGTTGGCTCTCGTGTGTGGGTCTTTCTAGTGTTTTTCGGTGGTCTCTCGTGGTGCTCTTTTCGAGATTCTCTCTGAAGGTGAAGACGTTACCGAGCCTTGAAGAAAGAGTTTAGTTGAATAAGAAAGAGTGAATTCCTTATTGTAAACTATTGTAAAAGCCTTTATCTTTTGATAGTGGATCTTTCGTTGCCTTATCTTGTTATTTTCTTTTATCTTGTATTACTTCTCGTTTCTTGTGTTATTTGAGAATAAGGTGATTCGTGAACCTTCCGCTGCGAATCCCAACAATTGGTATTAGAGCCTAGGAGCAAACAACCAATATGGCAAAATCCTTACATGAGGTGGAGAAGTTTGACGGCAAAATAAATTTTGCCTTATGGCAAAAGAAGATGAAGACGGTTCTTACTTTTCAAGGTCTGCAAAAAACGTTAGAGGGAAAAGAAAAGAGGTCGGTCAAGATAACCAATGAAGACTGGGAGGAGATAAATCAAAAGATATTGAAGTTAATTATTTTAAGCCTGACTGATGAGGTTTTGTACAATGTCATTGACGAAGAGACGACGAAGGATATCTGGACAAAACTCGAGAAGTTGTACATGTCAAAAAGCCTCACGAACAAGTTTTACCTACAACAACAGTTGTACATACTACGTATGAGCGAATGTACAACTATATTACATCACCAAAATGCTTTCAATAAGATTATCAATGATTTGCTGAAAGTTGAAGTGAAGTTTGAAGATGACGATAAGACACTGATTCTCCTGATGTCTCTTCTTGCTTCGTACGATCATATTGTGACCACAATTCTTTATGGTAAAGAAACTCTCAAGATGGAAGATGTGACAACTAGCCTTCTTTCTAATGAGAGAAGGACAAACTCCAATATTAATATGAAGTTTGGTGAAGGATTGGTGGCTCACGAAAGAGGAAGATTAAGAGAACGTGGAGAAGGCAAGCAACGGTCCAAATCAAAATTGAAGGCGAAAGTACAATACTATTCATGTAAGAAGTATGGTCACATTAGACGGTATTGCCTTGAACGTGGGAAGATAGAGTCCTCCAATATGACGACGGCAATAGCGGATGGAGACGTTCTTGTAGTATCCGCAGAAATCGACACTTCTAATAAGTGGATTTTAGATTCCGGTAGTTCTTATCATATTTGCTCCAGGAAGTATTGATTTACTTCTTATGAGGAGAATAAGAAGAAAAGTACTGTTTGGTTGGGCGATAATTCAGCCTGTGAGATCGCCAGTGTGAGAACAGTCAAAATCCAAATGTTTGATGGAGCGATTCGTATTCTTACTGGGATGAGGCATGTCCCCAAGATGCGAAAGAATCTAATTTCACTTGGTGTACTGGACTCAAAAGGCTGTAATTATTCAGCAAGAGATGGAGTCATGAAGGTGACATGTGGTATTAAAATCCTGATAAAAGGTGAGAAGTGCGACAATGTTTATCGATTGATAGGAAACATCATTGCAGGTGAAGTTTCGATGGCTACAGTAGTGAAGAGGAAGCATGATACTCAGAGTAATTTGATGTCTCCTCAAATTACTTTTACTACAACAGCAGACACAGGTCATCTGAAAAGCTTCTAAAAGTATAAAACTGTAGGCATGAAGAACAAATTCGAAGTTGGCTCGAGTTCGCGTTTTGAAATTAGCTGAATAAGCTAATAGCCCAGGGGTAGGGGCTGGATGAGAGATGACGGCTGAATATTCGTGATGGTGGCACACCCGAATTCAAGCCAAGGTGGAGATTGTTGAGTTTTAGATATCTCGAACTCGAATTAGAGTTTGAGTTAAAGTAGGAATCCAAAGTTAGATTTATATTTATATTATTAGGAGTTGTAATTGAGTAAAACTCAGATCCAATAAGAGTCTATAAATATGTTATAATACATAGGGCTTATGTGTGGCGTAGTATTAAGATTGAATTAGAGAGAAATAGAGAGAGATGAATAGAAAGAATAGAGAGAAGAGAAGGAGAGAGAGTGTTGGCTCTTGTGTGTGGGTCTTTCTAGTGCTTCTCGGTGGTTTCTCGTGGTGGTTTCTCGTGGTGCTCTCTTGAAGATTCTCTTTGAAGGTGGAGGCGTTGCCGAGCCTTGAAGAAAGAGTTTAGTTGAATAAGAAAGAGTGAATTCCTTATTGTAAACTATTGTAAAAGCCTTTATCTTTTGATAGTGGATCTTTCGCTGCCTTATCTTATTATTTTCTTTTATCTTGTATTACTTCTTGTTTCTTGTGTTGTTTGAAAATAAGGTGATTCATGAACCTTCCGCTGCGAATCCCAACAGAAAAGTACATTGCAAACCATGGTTCGACGTTTTGGCCGAAACCCTATTTTGGGTTTCAGTTAGGGTTTACTGTTCATCTTCACCAACGAGCGCGGGTGGGAGCTCGCCGGGCGAGTGCGCACAGGCGGGAGCGTGCGCGCAGGTGGGAGCGTGCGCTAGCGAGCTCGCGGGCGGGAGCGCGCGCTGGCGAGCGCGCGGGAGCGGGAGCTCGCCGGGCTCACGCCGAGGGGGGGGGGGGGTCTCGCATCGACTTCGTGTCCGAGCCCAAGGGTCTTGCGCACTCGCTAGTCTGCCGCCACTCCCTCGCTTATCTCGCGCCCTCACCGACCTGACCGGTACTCCCGCAAGCTGAGGCCGGCCTTACACTGGGGTCAGCGCTATCGCTAATTTGATTTCGACGTCCTTATCGGTTTCTGTCAGATACTGTTCATGTATTTACGTAATTATTCATTATTTTTTAAAATTTATAAATATATTATAATTTTTTAATTTGAAGTTAAAAAATAATTGAAATAAAGTTAACTTTTAGTCAAAATATAATTAATAAAAAAAATATTTTGGTTGAAACTGAAATGAAAATGATTTTAATCAAAACACGTTGATTTTTTTATTCACGTGCATGCGTGCATGATCGTTCCACCGAAAGTAAAGGCAAAAAAAATTTGTGTCGGTTTTACCCCCATGTGAATCGCTGTCACGAGATTGCGCAGAGCTAGTTGTTCTCATATGTCTATAAATATTCATCTGGATCGTTCAGGTACTAAATTAATAATTCCACATCCAGATGTTTTAAACTCAACTGATAATGATGATGATTAGTTGTATTACATAAATTATGTATATATCAATTATATTTTAATAATAAGTTAAATTTGTTTATGTTATTTTTTTTAATCATATTCATATTATTTCTCATATATTTTTTTATATAGTAATATATAAAAACAGTGGTTAACTATTAAAATAAATTTTAATTAATTAAAATAATATTTAATATTGTGGTAAAATTAATTATAAATTCTTTCATAATTTTAAAATTTTTATAAAAAATTTTCAAATTTTTATCATATTTTTAATTTAAAGTCAAAGTACAGTCAAAATATAGTCAAACTGTGGTCAACACACAATTAATAACTAAAAAAAATCAGCGTGCCCCTCAACAAGGTTCACTTAATGTTATTAATCAGCGTCTTGCCGTAATTTCCCCTGAACACTTCGCACAGTGTGATATTTATTTCTTATGGGTTATTGGATCACTTTTACTATGTGTTGTCAATCAATATAATTATCATTTTCATTTTGAATCTTCGATGTATGATTATACTTCAGAACCGCTGCCACGAGATCGTGCAAAGTTAGTTGTTCTGGCTCATATGCCTACAAATGCTCGTCCGGATCATCCAGGTACTGAATTTTTAATTCCACACCCATATGTTCCAAACTCAACTGATGATGATTATGATGATTAGTTGTATTATCTTAGAATTTATAAATTATGTATGTTGAAGTACATTTTAATGAAAAGTTAAATGTGCTTATATTAATTTTTAACTTTTAATCATATTCATATTATTTCTTGTATGTTTTTTTAATACACTAATATATATTAAAAGTAGACTATATCAGTGACTAACTATCAAAATTAATATTAATTAATTAAAATAATATTTAATATTATGGTAAAATTAAGTATAAATTCATTCCTAATTTTTTAAATTTTTCAATTTTTTTAAATATTTTATTATATTTTTAATTCGAAGTCAAAGTACAGTCAAAATATAGTCAAACTCTGGTCAACATTTAATTAATAATTTAATAAATTTTTTCGGCCGAAACTGAAATCGAAACGGCCGAAACGCATCAGTTTCGCTGGATCCCAAAACCAAAACCGAAACCGCACCATAAAACCTCGGTTCAAACTATATCCAATTGTATCCATAATTTGAAATTGTTATATTTTTTTTTTGAGAAAAACTAGCTTTTTCGATTGTACTGTTGAATGATCCAAAATTAAGGGGTTTTATACACAAATGTGTTAAATGAAAGGAGTTTGTTATTATTATAGAAATATCTAGGGGGTGCATCTGCAATACTTCGCTGTAAATTTTGTGCCTTGACTCCAGATGTATCTTTCCCTGGAGTCTATCGGCTTCCTTTCTCAGCTCCCAAATGTGGCGGCAAAACGCATCGCTGGTGCGACATCCATCAAGAAAACCTTTTTTTAATTTTTTTTGTTCCACTTTTCTTCTAATTTTTCTACATTTTCTTCCAGAAAAATCAGGTTCCTGGTCGAAATCTCTCAGGTATTATCGCTCACCATTCTTCGGTGCCACGATTTACTGGATATTTTTGAATTGATTCCGTTCCCCAGATGTGGATGAGGAGTTGGACAAGCTCATCTACGACAACGATTGCTCGGAGAATCTCCAATCGCTCTATTCCCGTAACCGCGAGAAGGTAGGCATGATATTAAGATTTAAATCCTCTTTTCCGGTCCAAAGGGCGGATTTTTGCTTTATTCTTTCAATTTATTTGGTTTATGAACTTCTATTGCCAGAAAAATGAGATTTTGCTGTCCGAAAACGAGTTTGGAATACACAAATTTAACAATGTGGGCCGTGATCCTCTCCACATTTCGCCAAGAAAAGGGCATTGTGATGTCTCTGGTGATGAGTCAATTTCTGATGAGGTAAATCGAAGGTTGGGTAATATGTATTTTGATTAGTTTAGTTACATCATTCCCCAATGTACCATGGAGTGTGGCATCTGATAGGTCTGCCTTTCATCTGTTTTCAACCTCTGTAATGCAGTATGAGTGGTGTTGCTAATCAAATTGTTTGTCTCTAGTTTGAAGCTTGAGATTCTTAATTTGGAGAAGTCATCTTTCTAAGTGTGAGTCTAGGCTCAATTTTAGGTCATAAGTTGGGTTTTGCTTTTCCTTCTGTTATTGTGAATCATTCGTTATTTTTGAGCAACACAGCTATACTCATTACATTCCCATCTTTTAACACTTGGAATGTACTATGGAAATACATTGGACGTATGCAGACATTGAAAGGATCTCGTGTTTATCAGTTGCACCTTTTTAGTTCTTTCTATTATGATCCTCATGATTTGGCATCTACTAGCTTAGAATTGTACTCTATTGACTATTGGTGAAGCCAGTATTTCTGAAGCTAAGAATTAATACACACATATTCTGCTGGTTTTATTGCTGAAGTGGTTTGTAGAAAGCTTATAAGCAGCGAAACCCTGACATAATTTTTTTTGTTGCCTCTTTTAGTTATAAATCTGTCTTTAGATTAATGAAATTACTTTTTACAATCTGTTCAGACTATTTGAAGTTTATCATCTGATGTTCGAATTTCATGATTTTTTTCTTCTATGATATTTGAAAAGGAGACCAGTTCACTATCAAATGTTTTTCGCACTTGTGGAGGTCCCAATTCTGGGGGCAGCGATCACCATACAGTTGCAAGTAATATCCAAGATGCAGTGTGCACATGGTCTGCAGTTTCTGAAGCAGCCAAAGAGCTAGCGTCCTTACATAAGAAAGCTGTTAGTTCTTCATCAGCCTCTGGGATACCTGAAGCAAGAACAAGGCATAAAGGTAAAATTTTAAGTTCTCTGGTAGTTACTACTGGGCTTATGCAATAACCAGTTGATCTGTTCTATGTGTTTGATATTTTCTCTGTGAAATTCTTGAGGAGTTATACCTTTTGGGTGATAGTAGATGATAAAATTGTTCATTGTATCTTTGTTTTTAACTTTTTAACTTTATTCTCCAAAATCGCTACTCAAACCTGTTGTTTATGCACTCTCTAGCCGCATGCGTGCTTTCCTCCCTTTCTATAGTTTCCGTCTTGCAAGCAATATATTGGTTAACATTAAAAAAAACTTCCATCATCAAATGTTTTGGTTGAGGGATTTTGCTTTTTATTCCAATTGTCAAAGCTAGGAGTCTTTGTGAGTCTGCACTGAAATTTTCCTCAGATCATAGGTTTATATTTTAATGTTTGAATAATTCAAGTGATATGGCATTATGCAAACTTGTAATTTTCCAATCAAGTGATATGGCTAAATATTTTTTTTGGCAATATTATAGTTCCCAATGTGTTAGGATTTTAGTTTTTTATCCTTATATTTCTTATTATTTTTATTTTTATTTTCATTCAATTGATCAATTTGTTTGATTCA
Organism: Trichopus zeylanicus subsp. travancoricus; assembly: GCA_005019695.1. Taxonomy (NCBI): domain Eukaryota; kingdom Viridiplantae; phylum Streptophyta; class Magnoliopsida; order Dioscoreales; family Dioscoreaceae; genus Trichopus; species Trichopus zeylanicus. Next base: position 308,247 of record RXID01021608.1, read on the forward strand.
GGTGGCTGCGGCAGAAGCAAGCTCAAGTTTGCTATTCATTCTCATTCTCACCAAGAAGTTAATCATGTTGCAAAGGATGATAGTGAGAGAGTTCCTTGGGAAAGAATTGAAGACCATTCTAGTGAAAAGAATCTTAAATACAAAGCTTATGGAAATTCAATGGCTGAGTTATTGGGAAATTTACAAGAAGAAAATGATGGGTTGGCAATCAAGTTGGTGTCTCATACATCAAGTGTGGTGCCTTCAGTGGCTGAGCTGTTGGAAGACATCCAGGAAAAGAACAAACATTCCTTGGAAGCTTCTGACATGGTCTGCATTCCCCTTCTTTTCAGAATGAGTATGCTTTTCACTAATCTGATGATCCATTTTGCATGGCAGTTTTTCCAAAATGTTGGACCAAAAGAAAGGAAGAGCCAAGTTGCTGGAAAGAGAACCGATGATGAGGACCCCCCTGAGTTCATTGATGGCATTACATCTACTGATGATGAGGTGGTTCTCCAATGATGTGCCATGATTTGTCATTACTGTTCTGTTTTGATGCACTTATTGAGAGCAATGTCGTTTTCTTTCAGGACAACTACCAAAACAATGTCAGATGTACAACCAACTATGTCAAAGGGCAGACAATGGCAGATCTATTTCAAGAAGCCTTCTCTACTTCTATACTGGATGAACCCATAGTTCATACCTGTAAACAGACAGGGTGAATGCAAATCCTCGATGTGAATTTTTTTGATTTATTCTTTGTTTTTATCATGATCAACTTTTCTGACAGTCCCCTGATCTCAAAAATTGTGGAGAAGAGTGTCTTATGTATGGCATTTCTCAACCTGATTGTGCAGTGGTGGATATCATCATAGGTTGCAACAGATAATGCAGACTGAAAAAGATAAGCATCTGGAGTTCTCGAGGCAAATGCAAGCAAGACCAGTTCCTTGTTGTAAGTAATGCTTTCTTCTTTCTGTTTTGAACAACTTAGCTTGAACCAGCATGGAAAACTCTAGCATGTGGAAGACATTTCTCAATACAAAACGCATATCTTTATCTATTTCCCGCTCAAGATATGACTACACCTTATATGCTAGTCGATGCTTGATTTTTGACCCTGAACATATCTTGTGCCCAGGTGAATCAGGGTTCATTGATGTGCAGATTTTGTCAAGAGTTTTGGAGGCAAAACTGACTGTTTGCCAGTGTTCATTTGGAGAGAGCAATGAGGTCTAAATTATTATCATAACCTTATGCTGTATTCTGCTGTCATTTCACTTGATCTTCTGCTTAACATCTTCTATTTAAGTTATGCCAGTCTCCTAAATATGGTTGAGGACAAAGTGATTCGAGTTTGTTTGTGAGAGATGTCAACATGATGAATATGATCTGGTGGTCTTATCTCTTGTTTAGAGTCACCACATTTGTGTTGACCTTTTTAAAATGATTCTGTAAAAATTGTGGCATGGCCAACCAACCTTGAAACTTGACCTTTGTGCACAACATGGTCTCTCTTCTCTGCAGGATATCTGTAAATGACTGAGTAGGAAATACTGCACAATTGAACAGGTATGCTTAACAAGGGAGATCCCCAGATGTAGTAATGTGACCACTGGGTTTTTCTTCTTTTTATTTTTTGTAATCATGTGACCGTAGGTTCTGAAATATATCTTTGTCAACAGGTCAGCCAGAAGCTCAAAAAAGCAGTGAACAGAAGTGCATTTATGCAAATTGGTGAAAATTTAGTAACTAACATCCATATTATGTCTTTTAGATAATCTAACTACGTTGGGAAATAGCTTCTGAGATTAGTCTGTCAATCACGTTATGGCGATCATCTTACTATCACTTGGACTCAGCAAAGCCACTAGTTATTCGGATCTAAGGCACACCCATGGTGAACTTAGCCTTTTTAGAGCAGACTTTCAAGTGGAGACTTCTATGTGTGGGTGATTGGGGCACAGAATCTACCTTTTTCTTTGAAATTGCAGGAATACTGCTGTTTGAATCTACTCATTTCTTGAATTATTGATGGATTCTAAGTTTTATTGCTGAGCTGTATTTTTTTAATCGTGACTACTACTATCTTCCAAGGTGTCAAACTTGTTTTGAGATGTGATATTATGTGTTGCTGTTCCACTGCAGAGTTCCCAAGGGAACAACAAGGGTCACCAAAAGGCTGACTATGAGGGAATGCTGAAAAGGACTGTTATTTTTAGCTCCAAGTTATGTGATAATGTGGAACTAGAAGTTGGAAACAGGGTCCGAATTCACTCACCGTGGTGCGTATTATGATTTCTGACTTTTGTTTGGTCCTGCATGTTTATTGTTTAGTGACCATGAGCGTAATAGGATGTCAATTACATTACCATCCCTGATGCTAATGAGCAGTGCCCTCAAAATTCAGAAAAAAGAAAAAAGGAAAAAAAAAGCAATATGCAAATGGCATAAGATAGGATTATGGAATTTTGTCCCCAGAAAGAGATTGATAGTTGTCCATCTTCTAAATTTTGAGGGTATATTATTAGTTTTTTCTTTTTATTATAGACTGTCCACCATCCAGTTGAATTGGAGAGTTTCTCTTTTGGTAACAATATGGGAATCTTAACCCTGTTTCTATTCAATTTGCAAAGGATTCGCTTAACTTGCTTCACTTCTATTTTTTTAATTTTGATTTACCTGTTATTGGAAGAATAATATACTGATTTGAGCCTTTTTCTCCTGATGAACAGGAGAGAGATCCAGGTGAACGAATGTGAGAAGATTGTTCTGTGTACATATTTTTCTCAAGTTATATCATGAACTACTTATGCGGTTGAAATCGGATTGGCAGCTATGCTAGTTTTGAAAGCATGGATCATCTAGCCTTTTAGCATCCAATCTTGTTTGTGTTCTGTGAGATACCCATGATCCAATAACTTCACTTTAGAAACAATTACATTAGAATAGAAAAAAGATGTAACTGCTCTTTGGTTTTTTCGATTGGGTAGGATGAGATAGGATTTGAGTCTCAAATATTGATAGCTGGTGGACCATGCACGCAACGCATGACATTTGCTGATTTTTTTTTTTTTTTTGTTGCTTTATTCGTGATTTTCAATTATAAATGTTTGTGTTTTTTTTTTTTTTATCAAACTGAATATTGCAAATATTAAATAATTGCCTGAAATAATTTGGGCGATTTTATTTGTAACATATCCACAAAAACAAAAGGTATAAGAAAAATTAAAAAAATGACACAAAGAATGTTATTTACGCGCCTCAATTGTGGTTATTCGAAATATTGAACACTATTTTTCAAAAAGAAAAAGGTAAATATTCTACACTATATTTGTCTGCATGTGCAAAAATCCCTAGCCCGCTCGAGATCCGGTCCAACCTGACCAAAACCAAAACCGGGGTTTAAGCTCATCTTTCTCCGAGCCCGAGCTCTCATCCTCTCCTCAATGGCGGAGGCTCTAGCTCCTCCTCCTTCCCCGAAGCTCCTCATCAATGGCCGCCAAAACCCTGATCTCAAACCCTTGCTCTCTCTGTTCGCTCCTCCTGCCTTCTCCTTCCCCTCCAGAACCCCCCGTCTCGCCTGCTCCTGCTCGCATGCCTCCCCATCTCCCGCCGCGAAGCTACTCAAAACCGCTCTTTTCAGCAAGGGCCGCGACGAGGATGAGTCCCGCCTCGTCTGCCCCGGCTGCGGCGTCTTCATGCAGGACGCCGACCCCAATCTCCCCGGCTTCTTCCTCAAGCCCTCTTCGCCGAAGCCCCAGGACGAATCCAGTGAATTCACTGAAGAAGAAGAAGAAGGAGATTTATTCTCTACTGATTCACAGATAGAGGCGGAGAAGGGAGCAATCGATTGGGACTCGGACTGGGAGAGAGATGTAGAGATTGACGACGAGAAATGGATGAAGGAACTGGATGGGTTTCAGCCGGCCGGAGTGGGATACGGGAACATCACCGAGGAGACGCTGGAGAGAGCTAAGAAGGAGAAGGTGTCGAAGGCGGAGAAGAAGAGGAGGGCGAGAGAGAAGAGAAGGGAGGCGGAGCAATCTGTGTTGGTTTGCGCTCGTTGCCACTCGCTGAGGAATTACGGGCAGGTGAAGAACCAGAAAGTCGAGAACTTGATCCCGGACTTTGACTTCGATCGACTCATCACGTCCCGGCTGATGAAACCCGGCGCCCTCGCTGCGGTCATCGTCATGGTTGTTGATTGTGTGGACTTTGATGGCTCGTTCCCAAAACGCGCGGCGAAATCTTTGTTCAAAGTATTGGAGGGCGATAGTCGTGCCAAGAGAGGCTCAAAGGTCTCTAAGTTGCCAAAGGTTGTGCTTGTGGCTACGAAGGTCGATCTACTTCCGTCGCAGATATCTCCGGCGAGGTTGGAGAGGTGGGTTCGCAACCGGGCAAAGGCTGCAGGAGCTCCAAAGCTTAATGCTGTGTACTTAGTGAGTGCAAGAAAGGATCTTGGTGTTAGGAACTTGCTTGAGTTCATTAAGGAGTTAACAGGGCCTCGCGGAAATGTGTGGGTGATTGGGGCACAGAATGCAGGGAAATCAACTTTGATTAATTCTCTTGCAAAGAAAGAAGGGGCAAATGTCAGTAGGCTCACAGAGGCTGCTGTGCCTGGGACTACATTGGGAATATTGAGGGTTGGTGGGATTTTGCCGGCGAAGGCGAAGATGTATGACACGCCAGGGCTTCTCCACCCGTATTTGATGACAATGAGATTGAACAGAGAGGAGCAGAAGATGGTGGAGATTCGGAAGGAGTTGCAGTCCCGGAGTTATAGGATGAAGGTGAGATTATCCTTATCTTGGTTCCTTCCTGTTTGGCAAATAATTTCTTTAACTGAGTGATTCAGCATCAATGTCACTTATTAATTGGTAGCTAAATCACATACTACAAGTGCAGTCTGTATGTTCTTTTGCAGCGTGTTATTTATTGATATATAGTGCATGTAAACCACATGTAATCCCCAGCAGGCCGCACAGCTGCCTCTGTTAGCCTACTCACCTTACAATTTGGTCTAGATGTGCTCCTGCCATGTCAACGGCTGGATAAAATGGTTCTGATCTCTAGATATACCTTTTGTCATAATAGATATCTTGACCTAATAGAATGAGATGATGCCCAATTTCTTTTACAAATTATAAATGAAGCTGTGTACTTTTTTTTTTTTTTTAACTTTTTATTTTGGTAATGAGGTCTCCAGTAGGACTTGGGGCCTTTTTGCTACTACTAACAACCTGGTCTCTCTGAGTTTTACCACCTAAGCATGTTTAGGGACCATGAAACTTCCAAAAATCCAATTCCTCTCCGCAATATTCATCATGTTGTCATGAAAGGCGTTACTGACGATTTTTTTTTCATAACAATATCATGGTTGCCATTATGTCTGTGGCGCAAGTAGTGAAGGATTCCATCTGCATTTGATATTTTATCCATATAGGATTTTGATGATCATAAATGCCATCTTATATATAAACTAGCATATTCTGGTATTATTTTGCCAAAAATCAGAGACTTTTGAGTCATAGCCTGGCTGGTCTGGCAAGCTTTTTCTCTTAGCCCATCTAACAAAAAAAGAGATGCAGGCTTCCGGATTCAATTTAGATTATTGTTTAATTTGTGATGAAAACTTGTGATTCTTCTCTCTGCGATGTTGCTGAGAATTTTCATGTTCATACAGGTTGGACAAACTGTTCATATTGGTGGTCTAATGAGGCTGGACCTACTGCAGGCCTCTGTGGACACAATATATGTAACCGTTTGGGCTTCACCTAACATTTCTCTTCACATGGGAAAGACGGAAACTGCAGATGAGTTAAGGACCAAGCATTTTGGCATCAGGCTGCAGGTGCCCAATCTACTTCAGAAATTATAAGCATTACTTTTTAAAAACCCATTATTGTTTCATATTAATTTTGGTAAATTTATGCTGCATCTCCTCAATTTTTTCAAGCAGAATTTGTTCTGTCATCCATAAATCATATCAATATCTTTTTTCAGGTAATAGAAAGGATATCAATATTTTGTAGGTCATGTTGGGCGTTAACTTTAGGGCTTCTATGAAATTTACATACTAATTTTCTGTCCCTTTGGTGTTTAGCCACCCATTGGCCAGGATCGAGTACCTGAACTTGGCGAGTGGAAGCCAAGAGAGATCAAGGTGTCAGGTGTGAGCTGGGAGGCGAACAGCATAGACATTGCAGCTTCTGGGCTTGGATTTTTTTCTCTGGGGTTGAAGGGCGAGGCCTCTGTGATGTTATGGACCTTTGACGGAGTTGAGGTAACAAAGCGAGAGCCACTGGTTCTCGATCGAGCTCCGTTCCTTGGAAGGCCGGGTTTCTTACTACCAAAGGCCATATCTGATGCCATTGGCCAACAGAACAGGATTGAGGCAGAAAGGAAGAAGGAAGAAGAGAGATCAGATAAACCAGTAAATGCAAGCATTTGAACGAATGGCTAGAGTTCTCACAGGATTTTACAGAGCAGGCTTTGACATTGAAAAAAATGTTGCATCTTGATTTCCAGCAGCTGGACTTATTTTGCTTCATTAATGATTGTATCAGGGCGACTTTTTTATTGACGTGTTGATCGCATGTATGAAAATGTGTATTTACTTCTTGATGTTGTTTGGTTCTTAGGTTCTTTTGCGTGACATTTCCACAAGCAGTGTGACACTTGGGGTTTACAAAACTGCTGGTTCGAGCTCAGTTTAGCTCTGGAGTTCAAACGAGCCTTGATTTAATATTTTTAAATTGTTTACGTTAATACGATAAATTAACGTTTAGATATTTATTTTAGATTTTAGATATATATTATATATTAGATTAAATGAGTTGATTTCAATTCGAGCTTAGCTCATTTGAGCCGAACAATTCACTTAGCCTAAAATTTTCACTTTTCATGCATTTAAATAGATTTTTTAAAAAAGGTAAAATTGTCTCTAAATAAAAATAAACTTTCCAAAAATATACTAATTGATTCGATCATATTGAAGGTTCTCCCAATCTCTATTCTCCTTAATCTAACACTTAACACTGATAGGGTACAACTTGAACTCAACCTCACTAACATAATCAAAGGTGACGGAGTCCCCGCGGTTGAGCATCCCGCCCTCGTTGACCAAGCAATCCCCCCGGCCCTCCTTCTTGAAGACGCCTGGCGTCTTCTCGATCAAGTCCTTCGGGTTGAAGTCGTCGCACCACACGTGCACATCCGTCACCGACACCGGCCCAACGTTCGCGATCACCACAGTGTGTACCGTCTGCTCCTGACGGTCCTTCCATGTCGTCTGTCCTATGAATATGTCCTTGGGCGCACATTGACCACCTGAAAGAGACAAAACGTAAAAGAATAATATAAAGAAGTCAAAATAATTAATGAGTCGAAAATCACTCTGAATATAATGCAGCTTATAAATGTCCGATAGGAGCACATACATGCTTTTTGCAGATTAAACTAAACGGAGAGCAAAACAGAAAAAAGAAGGGCACATACATGCTGTTCTGAGTGACATCAAGAGAAGGGAGACTAGGAGCAAATGAAACAGGGTTGAAGTCATAGCGACGAGAGAGACGAGAGTTAGGGTTTCTCAAGTGAGCAAGAGGCAGGTTTATACAGAAGAGGAGATGGTTGACAGAAGAGAACCTCTAATTTTGCAGCTCAATCTTTAATTGCCATTAATAATTTATCCTTTATTTACTTGAATGGAAGATACTGAATCTTCTTCTTTTTCTAAATGTAGCCATTTTCTATATTTGAGTTTTCTACCACCAAGAATAGACAAAATTTTTTCGTAATTCTTCGTTTTTTTTTCTAAATTTTTAGCCTTTATTAAACCCTGTTGTGAAATTTAGTTTAAATACGATTTGATAGACCCAAAATTTGAAATTATAATCAATAATGGCGCAATGGTAGCGCGTCTGACTCCAGATCAGGACAGACTCCTTCACGCACCTGAATTCTCTCTTTGGCCTCCCTTTCATCTAGACATCTCAAGAGGATGTTGTTTGCTTTACACGACTTCAGACGACCAATCCCTACAGATAATTATTACGAACTGCATGGCTAGTCTCTCAATGGTGAAGCTCCGTCTCGAAACCGTCGTGTGTCTAGAAGTAAAGCATCCCGAGTTGGGCGCATCTCAGCCGGCGCGGAGAAGCATTAGGGAATAGTGGTGTGCATTATTCGATTTACATCAAATAAATTTAACTGAATCAAAACCGAATAATCAATTGAGTTTGATTTATTTAATTTTTACTTTGATTCGATTTTTAAAATAAAAATTTTCGATATTTAAATTGTAATTTTTGATTTTAAAAAATTATAAGAATCAATTATATATATATATATATATATAGAATTAAAATCAAAATCAAATTGAACCAAATTATATATACATATATATATATGAATATTGATTTTAATTTTAATTTAAATATGATTAAATTTAAATTGAAAAAATAAAATCAATTTAAAATTTCAATTTTCGCTTCAAATCCAAATAAACGGAAATATTTTAATTCAATTTTAATTTGATTTTTATAACATTTAGATTCGATATAATTTTTAAATTTTTAAAATTAAAATTTTCAAAACTAAATGCACAGCCCTAATAGAAATCCTAAATATCTTTCTACGGTAGAGTTTCTTGACGGATTGAACTCCCACATTGATTTTTTCTGATAAATTTTTTAAAAAGTTGAAAATCTACTTCATTATTAACAATAATTTATATATTGTATTTTCTTGAAAAGAAAAACAAGATTTTGAGATCATAGAATAACTAATGAACCCAACATCGGCAACATTAACAAGCCAAATGCTCGAGAGCTCTTACCAATTCTGAGCTTAAGGATCCAGAACCAATCAAATCCTAAACATCTAATTGGAAGGATAAACATCATCCTGATCCGTAAAAATATACCTTTAAACACAGAATCTAGATTAGTAAATTATTTTTATAAACTAATTTTTTTATCAAAATTAATGCTATAATAATTTTAAATTCAAAAAAGTATTTAATTTTTTTAAATAATTTAATTTAATAATAATGTAAAATAAATAATATAAGTTTTATGCAAAAATAAAATAATTTTTAAAAATATTAATTCTGATCCCCAAAAGTGACTTCCCACTAAACTACTTCGACAAAAATTAATTCATAAATAATATTATTCATTTTTTATTTTAAGTTGCTCTTCAAAAAAAGAGCAAAATCAAAACTAACATCAAACTTCGTGAACTCCGGAGGGGAATTCGTTTGGGAAAAAAAGAGATCCTAACAAAGCTATTGAACTTCCAAACCGACCAGAACAAGTGGCTGGGTACAGCATGTTAACTCCCAACATGGAGCATAACAACAGATTATTTAGGCCACTTCCCCCCATGCAGCAAGGCTGCAGCCGAGCAGAAAACATGGGAAAAGCTACTGCTACTGGAAGACAGAGTAGCAAAAAGCATCAATCGATTTGGACTCAACAATGCCACTATAACCAACATATAAATTTGGAGCCAAAGATAACATATATCCCCAATAGAACTAAGTACAACAAACACCTGAAGCTAGTGGCAACAATACAAAATAGATAAGAGAAATCTTGTTAGCGTGCGATGTTAATTAAACAAAAGAAACAATACCATTAAAAATGCTGAAAATACCACAAAAAGGCAAATACTCTCATAAAACTGATTTTCAAAATAGAACCATAAACTCACCCAAATATTTTTCACAAACACTACAGAAAACTGCCAATATCCTCGAAACTGATTTTCAAAATTCCATACAAGGGAATAGCAGGTATGTAGTTTGCTAAATTGTGCATTTAAAGTATTGTAAAGCCAACAATAAAGAAATTTCAGTTCCTAGTCACCAAGTGATTAAAGCTTCACCTGTAAAATGAGTTTAATCACCATAACATGTAGTTCGAAAAGTAGATCCTTTTTCACATCTACACACATCCATAGCCAAGAAAAATCGGGCTATGCATGCACATAAGGGAAAACTCAGGCAGACAAAAAACAAAAACCCAGGAACTCCCCCTAGAAAAGCACCTCCTGAGTAAAAGCCACTGCTGGCATCCAGGAACATGATCTTCAAATACCTACCAACTTATCCTCAATCAAGCTGTTGGCTAAGGTTGATAATGCATGTAAAATTAGAGGAAAAAGAAAAGTCACAACAGGGAAACCCTGGCAATTTGTCATTCAAAATTATGTCCTTGATAAAACCTACCCCAAGAACCCAAAAAAAAAAAAACATCAATTATATATGACCTGCCATGCAAACACCCAACATGGCCACTGTTTACAGATTACCATAAATAATACAAAGCATACATCACCTTGAAAGTTTCATCTGGTTGGCCTACATGCTACAGAGGAACTCAGTATTTGGGTTAAAATCTCATGTAGAACACCAAGATCTCTTCAACCTAATAAGCAGGAATCAACAAAAAAATTTCTTAGTTCCAATCTAAATAGCACAAAAACAAAGTACAAATATATATGGCAGCTACAAAGAAAATACTGCAATCAAATAAAATCGAACAACAAACACTCAAACAAACTATATTGTAATATAATAAATAAAACAAATGTGTAAGAAAATCTGAATTAGCATAAGCCAAATGACTCCACTTGCAAACTTCTCTGGAGAATTTTGCAGATTGAATTGTACTTACTCAGCTGATAAAATTCACAAATTCATCTTTACTAATTGATCCACAAGTTCAAATCATCTCATAGGCATTTCCAGACAATTTCAATTTCAAAATCACAATCATCAACACAAAACTAGATTCGTAAAGAAAACTCAACAATCTAAAGCTTCAATTTATGATATTGTTAAAAAATAAAACAAAAGATTAATTTTTGGGAGGGCAATAAAACTCAAAAACAAAAATTAGAAGCTCATATCAGCAATGCTTTAAAACAAAAGCAATCTAACCTAAGATAGAATATTTAGGCCAAAACAAAAAATAAGATAGATGCTGACAGATCTAGATCTCCCCATGCGTCAGGCAAAGCAAGGAGATCAACAGCAGTAATAAAGGCAGTTTGGGCTTGAACAATCATCAACCGGCGGGGGGGGGGGGGGGGGGGGGTTATGAACCTACTCTAGACCCTAAACCCTAAGTCTTCCATGTCACCATTGAGTGGAGCAACCAGAAGCTAGTAACTATAAAGCAATAACAAATAAAATGAATCTTATCCCCCAAAATGATACGAACTTGATGAGACAAAAATAAAGGGAAAATAATTGCAGGCAGAAATATCAAATTTGACTACGAAGTTGGCCACAGCCCAATTACTTCTATATGATATGTTAAAAGGAGTGGCCTGAATAAAATTAAATGAAGCTTTTACTACATCATTAAAATTTTCAGAATAGCATCCATAATTTGTGACAAGTAAAATTTCTGTACCAATAACTTCAGGCTGAAGCATAAAATCAGATCAATTCAACCCTGTCAAGGGTCATGCAGCTGACCAATTACTGTAAGTGGCACTTGAAAAAACAAGTACATAAAATTTGGCACGTTCATCACTCTTAGACCCTATTTAGTTTGAAATTAAGAACAAAATCAATCCATTTCAAAATTATTTTTTTCGTATAGAATTAATATTCCTTATTTTACACTATTATTAAATTAAATTATTGTTAAAAAATTAAATACTTTTTCGAATTTTAAATTATTAAAACATTAATTTTGATAAAAAAATATTAATTTACAAAAATAATTCACTAATCTTAATCCTAATCCTAATTCCGAAACCAAACAGTGCCTTCCCGATCACATCAACATTCTGAGCATCTATTTTTTCCTCCAAATAAATTAATTAAAAATAGAGCACTTTCAAGTAGCACAAGCTGCCAACTTAGGCAATCAAGCTGATTTTCACAAATCCTTTAATAATCTGACCATCAGAATAAAGAATTGCAACTTAGGCATCAATTGCTAACTTGAGAATCAGGAGTTATAATATGCAAGAATATCTTCGTGCAAGAATATCTTCGTTATGCTTCAAGGATCACAATATATGTGGAAACTAATAGTGATGAATGGATAGACAACCTGGTTACCATTGGAATTGAAGCTTTACCCATAAAATTAGGGTACCCATAAAATTAGGATTAACTCCTTTTAACTCCTTGACAAATTTTAAATCTACAGTATCTGTTATAGGAAAGCGCGCACATGAGGGAGAACTTGAGGCAAGCAAGATAGTTATGTTATAGGAAAGCGCACACATTGGGAAGAACTGGGGCAGGCAAAAGATAACTGAACCTCAGGAACTCCCCCAAAACATACAAACGAACACACCCAGCATGGCAAATGTCAAGTCTCAGCCTGTCCATTTGGGATTTCTCGTCACAATATCGCATTCCCCAAAAAAAATATCAGTAAACCTTAAATAAAGTGTTGGGTTCCCCCTGCAATTATGAACAGAAAACTATTGTCCAAATTATAGCTACCATAGCTAGTGTAACAGCAGCCACTGACATCTGACATCGAATACATGAACTTGCTCAATCAAGTGCTGTAAACGCTGTTAGTACTGCTTTGCATGTAACTACTAATGAAACATGTAATGCAAGGCATGCAAAACAAAAGAACAAAAAGCACACAGGAAGGAGACGCGGGGTATAAAAAAAATATCATGACCCCGCAAAAATCTCCCCCCAAGGAAAAATATAAATTCTATTAAACCATGTGTGACCTGCCATGCGAGCGCACCCAACATGGCAAAGGCCAGTAGTGTTTACAAATTAGTATTCAAAATACAAAGAATAATACATCACCTTATGGTTTCATCTGGTTGCTCTTTTAACAATCCAAAGAAACTTAAAGACTTGGTTTGCACTCCCATGTAGAGGACCTTTACCTCTTCAATCTCAACAAAAGAAAGAATATAATCTTGAGATCCAAGCATGCTGCACCTTGTTCTGATAACCCGATCTCCTCTTGGTTCTCAGCTTTCAATGCAAAATCGAATTGTATAAAATCTCGACCGGAGATACAAATCTAATGAACTTCAAGAGACCTACACAACCCTCAAAAACAGACAACTTCATTATTATCAAAAAGTAGATTTGTGAAGAATTTTTTTTGAAGGAACCTTCATCACAAAGAAGGTAGCGTTGACCTACATCCAGGAACCAAAAAGAAAAATTCAAAACTCCAATCCGAACAGAACAAAGACAAAGTACAACAATAAAACAGCTAAGCAAAACTCCAATCTTAACAGAACAAAGAGTACAACAATATAACAGCTACAAAAAGAACACTACGATCAAACAAAAACAAAGCATGATCAATCAAATGAAAAATATTGAAATAAAATAAAAAACAAACACGCAAAATATTTCAAATTAGTATTACACCACGACAGATCAAAAGCCACTACTTACCACCTAAAATCTTCTCTAGGGCACCTCAGATATCACAAAATTTTGCAGTTTGAATTGTACTTATATAAATCGACTACATATCCATAATCTGATCGATCCACAAATTCAAATCGCCTCCGAGATCTATTTGACTTCCCCAGACAATTTCAATTTCATTATCAGAAAAACAAAAACTATATTCGAAGAATTAGCATCATTATCAGAAAAACAAAAACTAGATTCACGAAGAATTAGCATTTAACTAAATCTTCAATCTATGATACGGTTCAAAAAATTGAACGACAAAACACATAAATATGCAGGAACCACTAAGCTTCGAACAAAAATTATAAGATCCAAACTGCAATTCATCAGAACACAATCAATCGAATCCAAGCTATTAAATTAAATTTTTTTTAAAAAAAAAAAAAAACGTACCAGCAGATCCAAAGCTGATGGCCATCGAGAGGACCTCCCCCCCAGGCGGCGACGGAAGGAAAATAATATTGAAGCGAGGAAGGGCGGCGAACAACTATTTATAGGAAAATCGTATTCGGATCGACTGCTGTCACGAAGGCGGTTTGGAGTTGGACGGGCAAGATATTAACACGTAGCTCCATAGTTATGAACCGACTTCACTTTCTAGAAAGAACCGACTCCACTTTCTAGACGGCGCCGCCACGTCAGCCCCCAAAGAACCACGAAACAACGCGAGTTTGCCGATTCGCCTGTTGACGTGTGGTAGGGATACTTTGTCATGCCTAGGGATCGGAAGACAAATGCAAAACAAATGATTTAAAAATGAAAAAAAAAATTCTCCTGAACGAATTTTCCGAGTAAGCTGAGAAAATAAGACCCCGGTGGATTCGAAGCACCAACCTCTCAAAACCTCAGAAACCAAATGCAACCAAGGGATTTTGCGCTCTGACCATTTCTGAGCCTAAAGATCCGGATTCAACAAAATCCTAAATCTGCAAGCCATTGGATCAAATTAATGGGTTAGATCTGATCGAGCCTCGTCCATATACAAAAATTGCAATTTGTAGCTCCAATTGTAGACGAACAGATTTCAACCTGAACTGTTATGTTCAGCAAGTCAAAAGGAGACGCTAATAATATTTGGAACAAGTTCACAATAATTCCAGCAAAGCTATTGAAATTCTGTTCAAGCAAACCCAAACAAGCGCATGATTAGCAGGTGAACTTGCAGTATGGGAATCAACAGCGTCAAGTACAACACAAGAAACCAATTGAAACATATCAATCAATTGTTTAGGCCACTTCCCCGGATAGAGTCCGGAAGGAAATCTCGGGGGTACTACTGCTTCAAAGTTTCCTGCTCTTCTTCGAAGCAAAGTCCTCGCACAACAAAAGTCCATATATCAGTAGTTTAACAGCTCTAGAAAATACTACTCAATTATAGGACAGTCTCATTCAGATCGACGGCCGTGACAAAGGCGGTTCATTCTTTAACGGATAGGATACGCCAACCTACTAGAGTCTCCCAGTCAACCGGCACGCGAAATAGGTCAGACGAAAAGGACAAATTTGTCTTGGGATTCAAACTCGGTGCTGACGCAGGGTGCGGATCATCTTTCACATGCCTAGCGATCTGAACACAACTTTTTAAATGATAATCTGCCCGATGACCGAAATCGGGCCGAATCGCCGGTTGGGTCCGAAATTAATCGGACTGTTATTGGATGATCGGATCTTAATTACTTTGCAAATAACCAAGGCGGGATCGATGGACCGCGTGGTGGACGATCAGCTAATTCGATTCAATGATAAACTAACAATTAGATTCAATAAAACAACGAATTAATTTTTTTTTATTATTATTATAGTTCTGTTAAACAAACAATTTAACAGCACCCCGTATTTTTCCAAATTTTCTCAATAATTTTTAATGTGAGACTCGAGAGATGTCAATGCATTATATTCCATCGGACAGAAGCAGTGGATCCAAACATTTTTTCATTTTTCATAATATTTTTTTCCAATTTGAACTGGCAATGGGCCGGGCTAGACTCGCTAATGGGCTTGTTATGCGGCACGGTTCACACCGCAGAGTAATTGAGTTGCAACTGTTCTGAATTTTATCTATTTTAGTTAAAATTTCACAATTTATAACAATTAGATGTATCGAAGCAATGCATAAAATTCTGGACGTTGGGATCACTTCGAAATGATTCGGGCTGACCAATCGAAAGGGAGGCACCAATCGGACGGTCAGGAACGCCTGACGGACGATTTTGTCGTGTTCCGCCTCCTTCGACACATGGTAGGGGCCCTTGGAAGACGACGATGAAAGAGATGGAAAACGGCACGAGATTCGGACGCGGACGAAAGATAATTTTCAAAAAACTCCTCAAATTATTTATTATTTTTTTTAGAAAAAATTTATTCGACAAAATTTTTGCGTTTTTGATTGGACCTCGGGAGTTGGGAGTAGTGGAGATAGGATAGCGATAAGGTGTTGGTGCGCACGGAATTGCTTTGCAACTCTGAGCTTGGACTATTATGTTGCCGCTTTTTCTTTCCTTTTTTAGAAATATTTTATGTTCGTCCCCCTGCATGTTTGGCCTTCCATGCTTGACGGCAATTTGCATGGCCGCCCATCTCCCCACACCGCAGATATCTTTTAATTAATTTTCTGTCTAAACAAATATTGGAAATAAATTAAAATAAAATAAAAACTCAGATGCTCTCCCCTTTTTTTTCACCGTGGATCGGAGCATGATGCAGATGCTCCAACATCACTCAATGGCATTAGTATCCGGTACCATACTAACGTGTCAACACCCCATTCGCCAAAAATATTTACTTTTATGTGAATCAATCACGTCATCAATCAAATTTCCTATAATTTTTTTTGTTTTTTTTTTTTTATATATATTACGTGCTTTCTCTCCGCATAATAATTAAAATATACAGGAAAATTATTACGGTAAATGAAAGAATATGTAGAATTTGAGAAACCATTTTACTGTGACACTGCATAGCTATTACTAGATGTGGGCAATCACATGTAGCCACAAAAAAAGGGCACACCAACCACATGCCCTACTACTAAAAATGGAAGTGGACAATCTGGCACCTAAAGCCTTTTGAAATGATTTTCTTTCCAAAAACAGTAATTTTTCCCTTCATGCTTATTTGCCGCATGAGGTAAAATCTGCTCATCAGTTAGTAGGTGCACTTCCCTCGATGACACCATCCCTCACCCAACTTCTATAAATAGAGAGGGCTGCCGAGAAGCGATTTGCCACAAAATTTCCCCTTCCTCCACTTCAATTCATATCTTCTTGTGTTTCACCTTCATTATTTTCCTATCTTAGTCATATTTTAAGTGAGAAAAAGTGAGAAAAAAAAAAAAAAAAAAGGAAGGAGGCTTGTATGGTGAAGTTGTTGACAGAAGATAGAGAGCACTGAGGATGAAGTGCAAATGGAAGCTGTGCATCTCACACCTTTGTGCTCTCTATGCTTCTGTCATCACCCTCAGCCCCTTGCTGAACACAAAACCCCAATTTGTGGCACCAACACCATGCTATTTATTGTTGAGTTCATTAGGGTTAGGGTTTTTCTACTGCAGTTTAGATGGAAGGTTTAGGTTTCACCTGTTTCCCACCCCCAAAAAACAAAACAATTTTTGGTAGTATAATTGTCATCAGGCATCATCTTTGGGTTGGTTATCTGTGTGTTTTGGATGTTAAGACCAGAAGATTTAAAATTTCATCTTAGATGTTTTGCTTTTAGTGATGCTTTTGGCATCAGCATCATCATATAGGTGCATGCTCTTGTTTTGAAGTTGAGATCAGTAAGTGAAGTTCCACCATTTTTACCTCAAAAGATGGGACTATTTCCTATTTTTCTTCGTTTTTATGACAATATTTTATACTTCTAGGTTGCATTTGTTTTTACCTCAAAATATATTTTTTTTTTAGCCAAAATTATGGTTTAACTGGTTGAATCATGATTCATTTGCATTGATTTGATGTCATTCTTTGTTACATCCCCAGCAAATCTTACTTTTCTGTTGTTTGAATTAAATAAGCCATTATTTTTTGTGATTTTCAGAGAAGCATAGCAATTTTTTGAATTTCTCGTCTTAAAGTTGCATGTTTTGCAGTTGCAGTTGCAGTTGGGATCTCTATGGTTAGGGTTTCGTTTTCATTTTCTCCTCAAAAAGCTAGGGTTTTCTGTATTCTTTGTGTTTTTTTTTTTTCTGAGACAGAAGGGTTTCCTTCTGCTGCTTGCATGAAGTAGATAAATCATTTTTCAGATGTTCATGAAGTGTAACAATCTTGATTTTTTGCAGGTCTGTTGCTTTCCTGGCGACTGGAGTGAAGCAGAGATCGAATAAAATAATTAGGGTTACAGAATGCTGAAGGGAAACGGGAAGAAATCTACTTCCAGCCAAGTGTTTATGTCTCGATCCAATCTAGTTGTTGTTCTTTCTTTTGGTTGTTAATGAATTTAGAATATTTTTGTTTATGAACTTGATTACAACTTGTTAATGTAACAGGGATGGTTGCTTGATATATCCCTCTACTTTCATTTTCATTTTAATTTCCTCTTGATTAGCAAAACAATGAAAGTTTTTTATTTCTCATTAATGCACTTTGAATGCAGTTTGTTTTATTTATTTATTTATTTATATGATGTACTTGCATTAGATCTGTAGGTCATGAAATCAGCTCGACGAGAGACTTCATCAAAAAGGCACGTTAAATACTGTTAAATATCTCAAAATATTTCAAATGAAAAGTCAAAGACAAGAACACTTTTAGTAAAAAAAAAAAAAACAAAAAAACAAAGAAAACCAAAAAGAAGAGCATCAATTAGATTCATCATTTTTGGTGCAAGAAAGGAGATTTCTAGTATGAACACTATGATTGAATTGCGGCGGAGAATCTAAAGCCATTGAGAGCCACGATTATTGATTAGTGCTTCTCGGCCAAAGATTCTCGTGGACAGCCTTTAATTTATCATTTATCATTGAGATTTTTTAAGTTGATAATATTTAATTAACATTTTGTTCCATAATCCGTTGTATTTATCATTTATAATTAAGGAAGATAATTGTTAATAATACTTGTTTGTTCGAAAGCATGTAAAATGAATATTTTTTAAAAGAATATTTTATCCGACAATCGAGTTAAGTGTCGACCAATCACATAGGTTTAAATCGCAAATTTAATAGGGCAAGTCTCACATTAGCAAAGAACACAAATTTAATTGCGTTATATGTGATCAGATTTATCGCAAAATAACCGTTGAACGAAGACGATTGAATACGAAACGAAACTAAAGACAAAAAGTGAATATTAAATCCGAAATAAAAACGAAATAAAATCAAAAAATATTTTTTACATACAGCATCTTGAAATATAACTAAATTATGTATAATTCTTTTTTTTATATATAATTATGTATATCTTTTTTTAAAATTTTTTAAGGAGGTTTAGAATCCTTTGGATGTAACTGATAAAAAAAAGTAATTATAGTTAAATTAAGAGATAAATTTTTTTTTTTAACTCAATATGTCTGTTCGTGATGTCAGAAACGATATTCTAAGCATAAAAAAGAAAAATTCTGTTACCTAAAATTTCAAATTTGAAACTTCTCTTTTTTTCTATATATATTGTTGAAAAAATTTTCTCAGATTTTATCTTATTTTTTCGGATTTTTTGTGTTTATAAAAAATTTTCAATGATTATAACAAAAATATTTTGTTTGTCTGATTATACTTGTTAAAAAAATATATTTAGTATATTTTCTATAAAAATAGATTTTTTTTTTATTTCGAGAACATGAAAGTTGGTTAAAAAATTAAAAAGGGAATATATATAATTAAGAAAAATCAGAAAATTTAATTATTTTTTTGGATTATACATAAAAAAAACTCTATAATGAATTATGGGATGTGATATGCTATGCTCCGATATTCTGATTCGGATATTGGATTGGATTATATTGGACCGCTCGATTTGTCAGGCGATCCAATCCAGTCAGATCGGACCGGAAGACCGGCCGGTGCGATCTAAATAATACTGATTTTGATTCGGATCCGAGCTCGATAAGCGACATAAAAACCCGACCCGAAACCCAGGTATCGAGCTCGTATTGGATCTTCCGTGGTTCCGCTTTGAGGAAATCGGGATTTCTTAGCCCAAATATCGAGGGAGAGAGAGAGAGAGGTCGGCGATGGCGATGCACGAGGATCCGAGCTCGCCGGCGAAGAAATCTGGCGAGGAGCTCCAGATCTTTAACGCCGAGCACCTACAGAGCAACATGAAGTTGATCTACTACAGGTTTGTCTCAGATCTCTCGACCCAGTCGATGCGTTTTTTGGAATTTTTAGTGAATTTGATCGATATTAACGATTTGGAGTTTTGAATCTCCGAGAGGATTTTATTTTTTAAATATATTTTGGTTTGCATTTGAAGCCGCACGTTTTTGTCGATTATTGGCGGCGTGGTGGCTGGAATTTGGGGGTTCACGGGGCTCATGGGATTCGTTTTCTACTTTCTGATCATGGGGATTTCTTCTGTGGGGCTTGCGGCCAAGACCAAGTTCTCGGTGAGGACGTACTTTGATTCTTGGAGTAGGATCGTAGTTGACGGGTTTCTGGGCGGACTCATGGTAAGTATGGATCTTTTTTTTTCTATATTATGTTTTTTGTTGGGAATTTGTAGAGCTTTAAACTTGAAATTGTTGTAGTGGATTGGTTTTTTTTTTTGGCTAAATTTTGGTACTTATTTAATATTAATGTGAATTAGCTAGGGCATTCAGTAGACTAAAAGATTAAACGTTGTTTCTTCTGCTTTTGTGGAATATTGTGTAAATTCTTCATATAATGAAAATGGTGTCAGAATTCTGTCTTTGGATATTTGTGTCTCAATAGTTCTAGATTATGTTACTTCCTTCAAAAGTACTCTATAATGTTCTATCAGCCAGCAAAATTCTAAAGGTGCTATGAAAGCCGATCAACTGTTCATGAGAATCCTTTGTCTGTAGCAAGTGTGCAAGAACAAGTTTCCATATCATATTATTGAGTAAATTTTAGTTATTTTCTTCTACAGCTAGGCATTTTGTAAGCAGCTATTGAAATAGCTGTCACAGAAGTAAATGGTTTTTGCATGGATGAAGTGATTGACATATGTTTTGGGCCACACTTAAATTGACTCATTGGATTTTGAAAATAAATTTGCCAACCAGAATGATCCCAATTTGGTTTATGTATATGGCGATTTGAGACCTAAAGTAATTCATTATGGTATGGATTAGGCAGCATTTAAGCTCAAACTGCACTTTTTTCCAAGA
The DNA here is from genome assembly GCA_005019695.1 of Trichopus zeylanicus subsp. travancoricus. Taxonomy (NCBI): domain Eukaryota; kingdom Viridiplantae; phylum Streptophyta; class Magnoliopsida; order Dioscoreales; family Dioscoreaceae; genus Trichopus; species Trichopus zeylanicus. Next base: position 328,957 of record RXID01021608.1, read on the forward strand.
CTTTGTCATTCAAGTTAGACTATTATAATCTTTATTCTTGCTACATAATGGTACAACTTTAGAGGCTCGATTTTGTGTGTTTAATTGGATTGGTTGATGACTTTTTATAATGGAGATGGGTTCTTCACAATTAATAGTCTTCCCCCTCATTTGAATTCTAGTTTCTGAATTCCTAAAGCTATCATGCCAATGTGCCGTGGTTCTACTATAATTCCTGAATATTCTAGATGTTTATCTGGAGTTATTTTCTCCTGTCAGAGTGAGAAAACTGTGTTAAACCAAATTAATTTTCAAGCTGAGTTAGAAGTTAGGCAGTGATAAGAGTGGACTGGTAACATATGCATCTATTTTTGCCATGGGAACTCATCAATTGTGAAGAAACTATCACTGGAATTGAGCTATGAAACTAACAAATGTGTTTTATTTCTAGATGGCTGCTATCTTTTGTGCTTTTGCACAAATGAAAGAAGAAAAGTAAAAGATAATTCCATTGGTACTGAGACCTATTATGAGATCTATTTTAGATTGAACTTTTTTAAGGTGGTGGCAATGGTGGATTATTGCAATATTTTGTTACTAGAACTTGTCAACTAATCTAACTTGTCAGTTGACAATTGAAACACTGTTGAGAGAGGCATTCAAGTGCTTGGTTATGATTTTTGTCTTTATGTCTCATCTTTATTGCAAGCAGCAGTTGTACAAACTGTCTTTATTGCAAGCAGCAGTTATACAAACTGTTTTACGCAAATTTCCATTTTTTACTTGGAAGTTCTGCTCCTGATTATATTTAACATGATAGCAAATTCATGATTTATGGCAATGCTTTGCAGTCTTTCGTGCTATTTTGGACGTTTGCTTACGATATAGTGCACATATTCTGAGCAAATGGTGCTGATCTTCAATATTGGAATCTGCCACAACCATCAAGATGGAAGCTTCAGCTGACATTGGTTGGTCCATAGTACTAGAATGTTGGTTTTCTTGTGTAGCATGGGGAACTAGCAAAAGGATTGTTCCACAGCATTATGTACTTCATCAGAGCTTCCTTTGTTAACCTTGCTGATATACTCTACTTTTTTTGTGATAAGAGTTGCACCAAACACCAATATGATTCCCATGTCTTCTCTATTTAAATCAAAATTTGTAAAATTATTTAAATTGGATATTTTGCTAGTATTTTGTTGGATGATCAAAGATCATATTATAACCAGATTTTTGGCAGGATGTTTGATTGAGTGTTTTTTTGTTTGTTTATGGATACGAGGGAATCAGGTTCTGCTTTAATTTTGCAAACAGCATTACTGAAACAGGTGTTTTTCAAAAAGGGTAAATTGTAAAATGCCTGATTAAAATCAATGATTCATGAGTTGTTAAACAAGTTCACAAATCTTTGTGAAAATAAAAACAAAGAACTAGTAAGCATGAACAAAATGGCCCGCGCTTGCAAAAGCTTCAAAAGATAGCATGAGTTCAGGATTTTTCATTGAATAATTCACAAGAATTTTTATATGTATCAGATCCCAACCTAAAAGTTACATTATATGGTGAAAGCAAAAGCCAAAATATGATGCATTTTCCTTTCGCAAGCTTAGGAAAGATACAACATTTTTACAAACTGCTATGTCATTCTGATAACACAATTAACCTGACTGTAAACTGCAAAACAAGAAGGCCTAGGCATCAATCAGTCATTGATCAGCCGATACTTGCCTCTAATTTTCTGAGCAGACAAACCAGGACATTGAAAATAGAAGAAAGAAAACCTGTCCTGAATTCCAAACAACATGGCTGCAGCACCATTACAACAAAACTGCAAGTTCCCGATATTTACAAAGCAGCAACTGGTGGAGGGAGATTAACCAATGTCACAGCCACTTCCTCCAGCATTTCCTTTTTTGATACATTGCAGTTTCATAGGTGAGCTTGTGATGCTACCAACAGATCCAGCAGTATGACCGCTCAGTTGTGGGCTGCCAATGTTACCCACACTGTCATTCACATGCTGCAGAGCTGACCCTGAACTGAACTGATTTGGGCTAATTGGTGTTGATTGGCTCATTTGCGTCACTAGTGCTGAAGCATAATGCTGGGGCAAGTCTGGTTGCTGTAGCTGCCGCTGATGCTGCCACTGTTCTGATTGTCGCAACATTGCTTGCTGTAAATTATGCTGTTCCAGTAGGTCATAATTATTTGAGCCCAAGTTTACTAGAGGTTTAGCTCTGGGTTGGTTTTGATCAGTTCTTTGGGAGGTGCTCCTCATTGGTAAACCATCCAAAGCTCTTGTTCCCAGGCCCTGTGACTGATTCAACCTCGCGATTACTGCAGCCTGAATTGGTGGAGTTCCCCTACTGGTGTGACTGACAGCTGAAAGCCCTGGATCATTCAAGTCGACAATATGTCCTCCAATTTCCAAAGTATTGCCCATAGATTCAAGATTATCAGCCATCATATTCTTCTGGTAATGCTGTCGACGAAAGTGCTGCAAACGAAGATGCTGTAGACTAGTGAGATGGTCAGGAATTTGATATGGCATCTGCATACCTGAACTGCTCATAGAGTTGTTTTGCATAAATAGAGATAATCTTTGGTCAGCGGATTCTAGCATATGGACGGAGTTGAGGTTGGGGGCAAACTCTAGTTGTTGTGGCCTGGTCAAATTTAAAGAAGACGGAGGTGCTAATGCTGATAGAGCATTCAATGATCCATATCCATGAAGGTTCAGGGTTGGAACGCTGTTGGTAGTAAATGGTGCTCCCTTTGGTGACTGATCAGAAATATTTGCTGTGCAAGGGAGCATGATGGATCCCTGAAAGCCAATGTATGGAAGGTTGCTATTTGATGTGCTAGTGGTGCTGCCTGGAAGAGGTTGAAATTGATCATTCATAAGCTCGTAGCCTTCCTTCTCCATCTACAAAGAAAAACACAAATGGCCAAGATTACACCCGCAAAAATTTATTGCCATATTTAGAAAGTGGGTCAATGAATATCCACATATTGCCGTTCATATGTGGCATGGAACATAAATGTCAACCTCAATTGCTGGACTTCAAAAATCACATATATTGCCTGTTTACACAATAACAACAAGGGAACAGGGCTGCAAAACCTACCAATAAAGTGAACTGCTCTGCAAACAGATCTGCATGATGCTGAAGATTCATGATACAAGTGAGTGAGAATTTGCTACATGAAAAAGGTAATTGTCAATGATTACATACTAGAGGAACTCACAGCAGTGGGAAGAAGCTCAAGATGAACCCTTTCTTCTTCATCTCCATAAATGATTTCTACACCAATCTGGTGGTCATTTGGCTCATCAGATTTTGACAAGACCAGTTTGCTCGAAGATTCTTCAAGCAAGTTGGGCATAATACTGCCTGAGGTGATGAAACCATGAAGATGTTTAGGTAGACAAAGGAAAACTACTTTACTAGTAAGGCACACTTACTCTTGTAGACAATTTTCAGAGGCCGCCGATAGCTAAGTATTCTTGTCTTGCAAGTATTCCTGCTTCCGCTAAGGAGACACTTAGACATACATATCTTGTCCGCAAGGGAAACCAGAGTTTCAGTATCATCAGCCATAATGAGGCAATATTGTGCAAAATCCATATGAGGTAATGACCTTGTTGCTAAGAAATTATCGTGCTTTTTCTTTCTCTTGTTCAGCCCATGCCTATAAAGCAACAAAAACAGAATTTCAATGCCACAAAAGAATAAAATGCAAATAAACAAGCATCCTCCCAGATCTATGCTGGCATTACTGACCTGCAAACCTGCTCAATTTACCATTAGCATTGTAAAGATTGTTAAGCTAACTAAAATAAGGGTAAAGTTTTTAACAGTACCTTTGGACCACCATGTCAATACTTGAGAACCTCTCAAGAATAGAATGATTGCTATTGGGTTGTTGAAGAGACTGCATAGATTCAGTCATGACTGAGACACATTTTGAACTGAGTGGGGTGCTACTGTCACCAGCAGCTCCTTGAGACCCTGCACCACTCATGCAAAGAGATGGAATCTGCATAATTGGTTTGAAACTTTTCTTGGTGCGCGATGAAGTTTGTTTTGCTCGAGAAGTAGAATTGCAAGAAGAGTTTGCAGTAGCATTTCCACTTGAAGCAACAGGTGCTGATACAGCTTTGTCCTTGGATGATTCAACAGTAGGGAGACCTTGGGATGCCTTATTTGAAACTTGCGGCCGGTTCTTTTGTTTTTCTTGCACCAGAGGCAGTTGGGAATCAAGTGAATGACCAACTGAAAACTGAGGGGTTTCTAACCTTTTCTTTTTCCGAGAAGAAATTTCCTTGTTTGTTGGCTGCTCTCTAGATGGACCAGCATTGATCCAGTGTATCTGCGGTGGCAGTGATTTTGTAAAAGGAATTGCTCTCTTCTGAATGGTTTTATCAGCTGTAACATCCAAGGCATGCTCATCTTTATCATTCAGAGCTTCAGGCTTAGACAAATTTCTTGTTTTGAGAGGGCCTCTCTCAAGACTACCTTTTACATTCTTATCACCTAAAGCAGATAACAACGGAGCATTTACTAATAGATTTGTTGCAGAAATTGCATTGTTGGTTGTCACTAGAGGATGGTTGCTATCTGATCTAGGATGCAGCCTATTGTAAGCGTCCTGTTGGCTACACAATAGAGTGACCTTCCCTTGTAAATCTGGTTCAAGCAGCTTTGCCTTTTTCCCTGTAACAATCTGATACGGATCCAACTCCATGGCTTCTTGCTTTGGCCGTTTAAGAGCAGGTTTCAAACAAGGCCCTGTCTTTTTGAGTTGAATATCTGCAGCATCTTTCAAACCTGTGCGAGTGCCTCTAGGAACTTCATCAGGAGCTGGTACAATACTGGATGAAACTGCTATATTATTTGGCAAAGAAAATGCGCTATTGATTGTTGAGCTGCAGTTTGATTGGAAATTCGATGGAAAAACTTGCCCGAAGATTTCTTTCTCAAAATTATTCTGCTCCACAATGGGCATGCTTGTATGAGTACTTTGAACGGGACATGCTCCATCACCTTTGAAGACATTAAATTTTTGGGATTTTAAAGGCTCAGACATATTGCTAGGGATGTCCACTTTGTGTGATTGACCACTACATTTGACTCCAGCTTCTGGTCGACCGTAGTACTCCCGTTTCAACTTTCTGTTGTAGATTCCTAAATCAAGCTAAACACAATTTTCCTTTGTCACAAAAGAATGGTGAAATGATATGCAGTGGAACCATCTGTGCACAAAATGGGAAGACAAACAAAAACTCTTAGTCCACTTAACAAGTACCTGTGTGGAAACTGGTGCTCGGCATAGCCTGTCCAGTGATGGGTTTGGTGCCAAATAAAGAACTGGTTGCAAGGCCTTGATAATCTTGGCTTCAGCTTGCTGGGATAATGAACAGAAGACCTATTAGAACTGAAAGCTAAGATGATAATGAAGTAACCGAAATTCAGACAGTCACACACACCAGTAAATCATTGTAAGTCCAGGACTCATCTGAGATTGATGGCAAGTCCTTGACAACAGTTTCCAGGCCCATTCGTAGGCGCACCTTCTGAACTTTTGGAAAATCATCACCAGAAGAATCATTGCTTCCCATCTTGGACACACATGATCTATAATCCCACACCTGATTGAGAAAAGCCCATGTCAAACAAAGACTATAGCTATCACCATATTACCTACTGTCCTAATTGGATAGTAGGGGAAGGAATCAAAACTATGAAAAGGACATACATAATGGAATAACTTCTATCAAAAAAACAAAAAAGGAAGAAGCCCAACATCACAAAATATGGAGCGATTTAGTTACTGACAATTCCACTCCTCTTTTCATTGGGGTTATGTCCTTTTTATTCACACAGGAAATACAACATATCAACAATCCAATTCTTTTGCTCTAGAGTAGTTCCTTCATGACTAAAAGCAAGACAGCAAAACCAATTTTAGAAATATATACATGACAAACTTTCTCAATCTAAATTAACTACTCTATCTCATCATATGCATATCTTGGTCTTTTAGCTGCAATAACTAATGAGGTTGATACAAGACAAACTAATTAAACCAATATATGGTTTGAAAATATCTCCAACAAAAGCAGTAACATCTCTGCACCAAATGTTAGGTTATAGGTTTTTCTCTTTCCTCTAATATTATTACAAGAGAAAATAGACAATCAATACGAATAAAAAAGATGAAAAAGATAATTGAACAAATGGATCAGATATCATGAGGTTAAAAAATGCACTAGGCCTTACAATAGCTATCCTTAATACAGCTTACCTCACATATAAGACTTCCATTTGAGTACTTGCATGGTAAGTCATCAAATATTTCTCCAGGCAAACAGCCACGCTCAATTGCCTATAAAACAAAAACAAGATACAGTATTGACAATCTGAAATATCTGTTGATGACAATAAAGAATGGTTAATAAGGAAAATCAGGGGATGAAAATACACTCAAATTATTTGGTAAATTTAGCTGAAAAAAATGAAAGTATTATCATGTGTCAAATATGCCAGGAAGTATTAATGTGATTAGATGGAGGATGGCATTCCTGCTCTCCTTAGAATAGCAACAAAACTCTTGTACATATACTTCTCTGTGGCACTAGATTATTGAAATGCAATAAGTTTATCTTAGGGAATAAATTTGTCTTAGGCAACATGTTTCTCTAAACACTTGATCAGACTAAGACAAATTTCTTATAATAACATGAAAGATTAGCATCTGCATGTTGCCAAATAAATAACTACTCCAAAGAAAATTCACATTCTTGATATAAGGGGGTATGATAACCTTCAAATAAAAATGTACATAATAATTATCTTACAATTTTAAGAGAAAATGATCCAACACTCACAACTCCAAGAAACAGAGCTCCAAGAAACAGACCCACAAGTCTATTTGATAAAAAACCAAAATTCTTAACATCTAAATCAGCTCATGAAACAAATAATACTTGGAAGAAAGCATACTCACAGAGAACAGGCCTTTAGCTGAAATATCATATGGATGCAACAACTTAGGCACGTCTTTAACCAAAGGCAATAGCATACCCTAAAATGTGCAAGAATCAGAATACCATATTTTCATGACATATGGAAAGGGAATAAAGTTGGTTTTGGTATAAATAATTGAATATGCTAATTTATATTAAGCAAGCGTACTTCAGTAGGTTTTCCAATAGAAAATCCGTCAGGAAACAGATTCAACGAGAAGGATGCTGCAAGCTCTGCCATCAAAACAATACCTCAGGAAAAGGAATCAGTAAAGGGCCAAAGACTATGTCACAGGTATGTTTCTGTCACCTTGTCCATCAACTTGTCCCTCAGGACCCTTCTCACAGTTAGCTGATGAATCCACACAATTTGCAGTGCCATCACCTAACCCCAACAAACCAACCTATACGAAAACACAAATAGATTACAGTCATATCTATTTCAAACTCAGGAGAAACTGGTACAGGAAAACAACTACTCTTTTATCTGATGAAAGTACAGGATTGTTCTGTGCTAAATGGGAAAAGAGCACAGTAGTTTAGTGTCCTGATCTGCTTTAAAGGTTAACTAACAAAAACAATTTAAGCAATTATTATCAAAACCATTCGTCTACACATCTAACTTAACCTATGTATAATCATATATATTAACCTATGTATCATCATACATAAGTTCATACTGAACAAAGACACCTCTCTGAATGCAGCAACAAGTTCATCCATAGCCAGTGCGACAAAATATTAATTCATCTCCGAATCTGTGCTCATATCCCAGCATAAATTTAAAATGTTTTTTACTACAACACAAGCTTATTCTGCAACACTACCATCATTGAATTTTTAGTACTCCATTATCACCTTCTGTTTCATTTTATTTTATTTTCTTTTAGCTCTGTTTTGGCCACTCAGTGGACTATCCTATTTCTCTACCTCACAATGTTAAAATAAATTCCCACTTGTCGCACTCCAGAATGTTCCCAGCATACCAATTGCCTATTCTGAACGAAAAATCGCACGAACAGTCAGTTCGTAGATTGCTCTCTCTCAACTTCAATTCACTTCAATAATTCTTAGCTCAATAGACAAACACCCACAATAATTGGGAAAAAAATCTTCCTCTGCATCCATATGACCAACTTCGACCACGATCACCACCATTCTAGTACCAAAATCCCAATCCTCCTAAAGAACAGCCGACAACAAAATTAATCAAAGAAAAAAAACAGAACTATCCTCAAGCGACCGTACTACACTGGTCCACAGAAGCTCAACTTCACTCGAGACTGAGAAAATCCTGCAAAAATGCAGGTACATGGATAAACCCCGATTTATTCAGAGCTCCGGATTGTGACCAAAAACACAACTCCTAGACTCATCTCCGTCCATTCTCGTTCCAAAAAACCCTAGAAGAAAAAACGACAACCGCATGCACAATCAAACCCTCGAAAAAAATCCAGCATCAACCTTCTCCTTTGATTTCCGACCAAAATCCAACTCCCTAGAACCCCAAACAACACCGACCCCCATAAGCATTGTCAGAAAAATAAAAAACAAAAGCAAAACCGAGCTCGAATAAAGGAAAACCCTAGCCGCAAGCCGCAGACCTGCCTATCGTCCAATTCCGGACAGGGGCTCTCCGCGCCGCCTTCGGCGGCGGCGTCGGGGGGAGTGGAGCTGGGACGGTAGCGGGTGCCGGTGCGGGCGACCTTGAAGGAGACGCCCATCGGTGGGATCTGGATCGGGAGATTAGGGTTTCGGGAGCTCCGGATTGGAGGAGGAGGAGAGGGGAGCGGAGCGGTTTCGAGAGGGTGGAGAAAAGGAGGGAAATGGGTGCATGCAAATAAAAAGGAGGTGAGCGGAGCGCGATGTGTCGAGGGCACTGGCGACGTGCGGACGCGCCTGCTCGGGGCTGTTTCGGTCTTTTCGGCCCTATTGGGCCGGGCTCTGGCCACCGTCGGTCAGCCTTTGGGGGTTGTTACCTGCTGCACTGCTGTGCTGGAGGGGTGTGGGGTTGGCCCAGGTGGGGTCCTAAGTGGGGTGAGGGTCCAGTCCAGCGTCAATTGTTTTTTGGGAGATTTTGGAGATTAATAATTATTCAATATTCTAAATAAGGTACATTGGATATGGTACAAACCCGTTGTCACTTGCCGCGTGGATTTTTTGTTAAGGAACGCAATCATGCTGCATGTAAAAATAAATGGAATAGTATTGCATGACATAAAATTTATTCAATATTTTGAATTTATGGCGACGTATTGACAAGCTGGCAATGGGCAGGCTGCACGGGCTTGGACACATCCAAAGTTGGCTCGCATGGTGTCGACACAGATTGAGACTTATTAAATTTTATTAATTTTTATATTAATGTCGTTTAATTTAAAATCTAACACGTTAAATTTATATTAAATCCGTTAAGATCCGTTAATATTTATATTTATTATCTCTAATAATATAGTATAATGATGTATAAAAAATAAATTAATATGTTTTATCAATAAAGTGGTAATTAAACGGACTCTCAATAAGTTCTAACAAAATTTTTTAAATAAATTTAAAGTTTAATGAATTAATTTGTTAGGTATTTTAAATGAAATTTAAATAAATTTTTAGTGAACTCGACTTGTGAATTAAATGGACTTTTAGACTTGATGACGTGTGGACTTTTATTTCCGAGTATTCTCGAATTATGATGAATTGTTCTTAGCCGGTCACGACTGGTCAGGGTAAATTTTTAAAAAAATATTGAAAAGTAAGAAAATATTCAATGTTATGGATAGATATACTGAAATATGATTTGAATTTATTGTGATTTGCTGCATGGATTTTGCATTGCACAACGAAATTATGCTACATGTAATACTAAATAGAATAGCGCTGCACGACATTAAAATTATTTGATGCTTTGGTTTGCAATGGCGTATTCTCGATCATTTTCTTGTTATGTGGATTTTTATATTTTAGTATTTTCGGTCCATGGTGATATTGTTCAAGCATAGTCACAATTTGCCACAATAAATATTTTTTAAATTTTTTTAAAAAACAAGAAATTATTTGCTGTTCTAAATAGAATACACTGGAAGATGGTTCAGATTTATCGTGACTTGTTACATTGAATATTAAAAAAATATAAAAACAGAAATTACCTGGTGTTCTTGCAAGACTAGTAATATATTCTAACTTTTGAGTTTATGGTAACTTACTACATGGATTTTGCATCGCTCAACATGAATAATGTTGCATTAATAAAAATGGAATAACGTTGTATGTAGTGGAATTATTTAGCTCTTTCGGTTCATGTTAACATTTTTCGACCACTTAGTGCCCATTTGGATATTGGAGGAAAAAATTTATTTGAATTTTTTCTCATATGAAATTGCATAAAACTCCTATCTTTAGAAGGTGAGATCATTAATAATACGAAAAACTTACCTACAAGCTCCATCTATAAAAAAAATAAAGAGAAAGCTAACCTTCTTTTTTATTATTTTTTTTCCTTTTGAAATCATAGAAAATATATAGTCCTATAGAAATTTGGAGCTGTAAAAAAATAATTTTAAATACCTCCGTAGGAATTTTTTCATGAACGAAAAGCATCCCATGAAATTACTATGAAAATTGACGGTATCCAAATATGCCATTAGAGTTCACCGCATGAATTTATATTTTTTTCCATGTTTCTAGTCCACTGTAATGTGCCCTCAACTATTCACGACCTACCACATTGAGTTTATATTTTTCTTGAGATTTTGAACGACCAGCAATTATTCGATAGTCTCACTACATTAGTGATATATTCTTGATTTGTTATAGTTTTGGGTGTACATCCTTACTGTTTAATGGAATAATGTTATATGTAACAAAAAAGGAATAATATTGCATGTAATAAAAGTGTTCTTGATATTTCAATTTCCACATTTACACCCCAAATTTCCTATGACAACCCGAGAACTTTTCTCCTAAACCAAAGCACATCAGACATCAGAAAAAAGTCATGTTTTCAGCAGGAACAAACAGTATAGCTTACAGGCTTGTACCAACATGATATCAACAACCCAAAAAAAAAAAATTAGTAAAACAGAACTCTGCAGGTTAGGACACTGAGAATCCTGGAAAATTAAACCCATTTCTATCCAGTTGTGAACCAAGTTCCTCCTCACTTTCCTCGTCATTGGAGCTGTTGTGCCTACAGTTACTGAACTCATTTCCTTCAGGCTCACCAGGAAATGCCTCTATTTTGTCAAGCTCAATCGGATACCTGCTGTTACTTTGCAGATTATCAATGGTCTTCATCAAGTGTATATTTGTCCTCACATAATCAATGTTTTGTAATTTCATAGGATCCAGGCCCACCTTCTTTTTGGATTGTGAGGCATCTAATGCACTCCAGTTTCTCCTACACGATAAGAAACTGCAAGGTTGACTGAGCACTTTCACAGCCAAGTTCTGCAACAGAGGAACTGAGTTGCCCCACATGTCCCACCAAACTCCTGTAACAAGCATAGAGTTACTACATATATATCCAAAAATCACGAATCAAATAACAAGGTAAATAAATAAGATAAAAATCAATTTACTTGGATGAGAGACATGGAGAGAGTCAATAGCCATAGATCCGAAAATACGTGGATCCAGTAGATGATAGTCTCTCAGTTCCTCTGCAATTTTTGTCCTTTCATTGTTAGTAAAGACCATTCTCTGAATAAATTTTTCTAATCCAACCTTTACTTCATGATCCAGCTTTACATGTCCATCATGAAAAAGATGGGGATTCAAATATGCTGCCGCTGCATGTATGTCTGAATGCAGAGAGTTCTTCCACTTGTCATCAATAATTCTCCATAGTTGCAAGTACTTGCCAGTCTCTCCCTTGAAAACTTCTTTTATTTCTTCTTTAGCTTTTCGCATAGCCTCATATATGTAGCCTGTGGTAGAGCCATAACTTTCAACCATTTGTTGAATCTTAAGAAGCGGCTCAATTGCATGCATCATCTGTTTCCCAAAGTTCCAGAAATTATTGTCTTCAATCAAGTTATGTACAGCCAAACCTTCTGCATTTTTGGCATGAACCAGATCAGTCCATTCTTGAGTAGCTGCCATACAACGCAAAGCTTGTTCACCTTTTAAAACTGTTCTTAGATATGTAAATTTTGACCCTGACCTAGTTGTATGTGCCATTTTTAGTTCAGTGTCATTTGCAAACAGCCTCATCAAATCCAACAGAGGCTGATAATCATAAACAAATTTGACTATCATTTGGGCATCCTCTAATAAAGGAGAGATGATCCCAACTCTATCCAGCTCCTTCAATATAAGATCAATACAATGTGCTGCGCAATTGAGCACAAAAATGCTTGGGTACTTCTGTTCAATCATTTGGCCTACAGATGCAGAGATGGAGGTGCTATCGGATATAATCTGGATGACATTACGAGGGCCAATCTCATCTACAACAGAAGATATGAAATCAAAAACAGACATTTCATCTGTTGCATGCCCATCAGTACATAAAGATTTCAAATACACAACACCCTTAGGAGAAGATACTAGCAAGTTCAAGTAGGACCTGTTCTTTTGGCGCCATGAATCTAACATCAAACTACAGCCTGATTTGTCCCATGTCTGTCTGATGGAATTCACATATGCATCAGCTTTATTTCTTGTGTTCTTCAGTAACTTTGCCACTGCATATTCAACAGTCGGAGGCTCATAACCTGGTCCTGCATTCGCGATGGCCCAGCAAGCCTCCCTAAAACTCTTAGACCTTAAAACATCAAATGATATTTTATCCAAAGCCAGCCACTCAGCAATTGCTATATCGGCTTCTTGCTTCTCTGACTTCTTAGTTACATCACAAATGGTTTTTTGTTTTGGATTTGGACCACTCTCTTCAAATTGATTGGCAAAGGAATCCGCTTGCAGAACAACTGAACCATCCGCAGACTTCTGAAATCTCCGGTCCTTCTTTCCCTTGCTCTTGGCCTCAACCTCGAGAGCGGCTTTTAGCGCAATCTCCCGAACCGAATCCGGCACCATCTTGCATGGCCGGATGTCTTTCGACCTGGTATTGGACAGATGATACCTCATTCTCGTGATCCCGCCCACAAAAACTTCATGACAAAACTTGCAAGTGACCTTCCTCCCCTCCTGAATGATGTACTCCCACAGCGAATCCTTGTTCCTTGGCATTGCTTTCTCTATCCCCAACCACAATGTTCTACAAAGATTTTTGACCTAAAAACAACGATTTAAACCTAATAATGCGGTTCTGCAATTCAACAAACAAACCTATAATGAAAAATCTACAACAGCTAAAATCAAGAACAAGTAGTAATCAAAATTACTGAATTTTTTAAGAAGAAAACGTACACCAATCGACCGATTTCTAATATTAAGAAAGCATTGGAGATGCAGACAAACCTGACGACTGAGAATTAGGGTTTAGCTGGGATTTGGGGATTTAGGGTTTTGGATTCTGAGAGTGGAGGGAAAAGTGCCGGATTTTGCTACCTGCAAGGCTTCTCCCTCCTCAAATCCGGAGCGAATTATTCGGTTCCGGATGCTTACGTTGCAATCAATAATTCACGCGCTTTACTAGAATTATTCGCCTCAATTATGCGGCTATCCGTTGACACGTGTCTGTTTTGCAGGTGTTCCCGTAATGCACTCCTGCAACTTGACGATTCGGGTCTGAAACATTTTGCGGGTCAAGGATCCGACCCGTATATTAAAACGAAATTAAGACCTAATTTTGATGTAATTAATCAATAATTGCCATATAAATGAATTTTCCTTGAAATGGCGCGCACGCTTCCTCTTCTTCCTCGCCGGAACGAGAAACCCAAAAGGTTTGATGCCAAAATCCTAGAAAAGATCCAGCCATGTCGGACAGGAAGCCCTCCTTCTTCAAAGTTTTCATCCCGGACCTCTCTTCCCACCCTGGTACTCTCCTTCATCTTCATTGATGACTTCTTTCACCGTGGTGAGCAGATGAGCAGCAAGAACAGGAAGAAACCAGTGATTTTCCCAATTATTTGATTGTTCTGAAGACTTCAAATTACACTGTAGGTGATACCGCCGCGGTTCTTGAAGCACTTAGGCGGCGCATCTCGGTCCGGGATAGCGACACCGACAGGGCCGAGTGGGCGGCGGTGGAGGGTAAATCTCGGAAGAGATGACCACCGCTTGGCGTTCAAAAAGGGCTGGAGGGAGTTTGTTGCTGATCACTCCATTGAGGCTGGTGACTTCATGGTTTTTGAGTATGATGGTGACTAGGGATCCGAGTTTTGGTTTTTGATAAAACTGCTTGTGAGAAGGACGTTACTTTTAATGCGACTCCTGTTGCTGATGGAAGTGTCGGGAGAAGGACTGGAAGGAAGAGGAAAAGGAGAGATGATTCCATCGCAGGTCTGTTCACTCTCTCGTCTGGATCAAGAAAGGCTTAACTCTGCTATGTTTGTTGAAGTATGTGATAACTGTGGGAGTTGTTGAAGCAGGTGCAGCCTTATCTATGGAGAGGCGTAGAAGAAGTGCAAGATTGTCTGATAAGAGCAAGCTCAAAGAGCCAGAAGCAACCAAGATTGTTGTCTTTTTTGGTGCAGAATGTCAGTTCCTTTTTCTTAATCACATTAAGTTTTTTTGACATTGGAGCTCTTAATGTGAAAAATAGGAGAGGTAATAGATTATTAGCTCTGCTTTTTTTCAGCTTCATGTAGGCAGAATGGAGAGATAATTTCACAACGAAAGAGCTGTTACAGCATACGAACTGAGGCAGACTATTGAAAGGGCTCAATTGTTCAAGTTTAGTAACTCTTTTGTAACAGTGTTATACAAAAGAATTGTCTACAAATACATTTTCCTGGTAAAAACTTTTTATATCTATTTTCTAGTAGTGTCCAAGTTCTTGAAATGTTGCCTTTGTCACCCTATGTTCAGCCATGAAATGTGTTCGAATAAAATTTTCAATTGTTATCAAGTAAATAAGGCCAAAGAATAGTGTTATAACAAATGGATGTAATTAGCTACAAATTGTTATCCTATTCTGGTTTCTGCAGAACTGAAACACAGAGCTGTCATCATTCTTAGCAGCTTTGAAATAATATCAGTGGAGTTCTATTCAAAAGTAATTTCAACTAGTTTCACAAATATTTCCCCATTGTTCAACCCGATAACTGATTTGTTTGATTTTTCATTTAAGCTCATTCTGAGATCAATCGTGGCAAGTTTATATGCCTATCAGAAGTTTTTATTTTGCATTATGTGTCAAAAGCTCAATGCATGAACTTCTTGCATTTCAGCATTGATAGATATTGTCTTGGTCTCAATTTAATAGTTTTGGGTGTGCAAGTAGTTTAAAATATCATCACCAAAAAGTGTCTACTTGAAGCTCAATATATAATATTATTTTGCTACCTTTGAAATTGAACAATTTGCTTGAATTTCTAAAGAACTAAAGAAGAAGTCTTTGGTAAGCACATCAACTTGGATAATACCAAATCTATTTGATATTGAAACTTTGTGAAATATTGTAAATGTTTATATAAACTAATATGTTCAAATAAGCTGCCATGGCCAATATTTGTTGCTATTAATTGGTATTAGAGACCAATAACTGTTTTCAAAGTACAAAAGTCGATCTTTTTCTTGACTTGCATTTGTTATTCCTTTTTGTTGCTGAATTGTGCAGCACCTTCCAAAATATTTTGTGATGAATCAACTCCCAAAGTGTAAGATAGAGATGACACTATGGGATCCCAATGGGAAGTCATAGACTGTTGCCTTTTCTGGTGCAGAATGTCAATTCCTTCTTCTTGATCACATGAAGTTTTTTATACATTGGAGTTCTTAATGTGAAAAATAGGAAAGGTAATAGATTGGATGCTTTGCTCTATTTCAACTTCATGTAGGAACAATGGAGAGATAATTTCACAATGAAGAGCTGTCATAGCATACGAACTGAGGCAGACTATTGAAAGGGCTTAGTTGTTCAAGTCTAGGAACTCTTTTGTAACAGTGGTTATGCAAAAGAACTATGTCTACAAATGCTTTTTCCTGGTAAAAGCTTCTTATATCTATTTTCTATTAGTGTTTCAGTTATTGAAATGTTGACTTTCTCACCTTATGTTCAGCCATGAAATGTATTCGGATTGCATAAATTGTTCAATTGTTATCAAGTTAATAAGGTCACAGAATAGTGTTATAACAAATGGATCTAATTAGCTACAAATTGTTATCCTATTCTGGTTTTTGCAAAACTGAAACACAAATCTGTCATCATTCTTAGCAGCTTTGAAATGATATCAGTGGAGTTCTATTCAAAAGCAATTTCAACTGGTTTCACAAATATTTCCCCATTGTTCAACCTGATAACTGATTTGTTTGAATTTTCATTTAATCTCATTCTGAGATCAATCGTGGCATGTTTATATGCCTATCAGAAGTTTCTATTTTGCATTATGTGTCAAAAGCTCAATACATGAACTTCTTGCATTTCAGCATTGATAGATATTGTCTTGGTCTCAATTTGATAGTTTTGGGTGTGCAAGTAGCTTAAAATACCATCACCAAAAAGTGTTTACTTGAAACTCAATATATAATATTATTCTACTACCTTTGGAACTGAACAATCTGCTTAAATTGTCTAAAGAACTAAAGAAGAAGTCTTTGGTAAGCACATCAGCTGGGATAGTTCCAAATCTATTTGATATTGAAACTTTGTGGAATATTGTAAATGTTTATACAAACCAATATATTCAAATAAGCTGCTATGACCAATATTTGTTGCCATTAATTGGTATCAGAGACTAGTAACTATTCTCAAAATACAAAAGTCGATCTTGTTCTTGACTTGCATTTGTAATTTCTTCTTGTTGTTGGATTGTGCAGCACATTCCAAATTATTTTGTGATGAATCATCTCCCAAAGTTTAAGACAAATATGACATTATAGGATCCTAATGGGAAGTCATGGACTGTTCGGTACCTCGTTTACAATAATGGTGCAAATCTTAGTGGTGGTTGGAGAGAATTCTCCTATGAAAACAATCTTGAAAGGAGTGATGTTTGCATCTTTGAGCCTTTGAAGGAAAAGGAAATGAGGGTGCATGTTTTCAGAGTGGTTTAGGAAGTAACAGTATATATCAGGAAAATAAGGTGAAGTGTTTTTCACTTTCTTCATTTGCAATATGAGCTACTAGCATACAATGTGCATGAATTACGTCTTATATATCAAATTGAATCGGTCTTTTTTGTATATCTATAGAATCCTAACTTTTATTAGTGATCGAGCCTATATAACTTACCGTAAATGTGAAGATTTTATGTATATATTTATGTGTTAAGTGTGTCAGGTGTGATAAATTAGTTATTGCAGAACTGAAACACAGAGCTGTCATCATTCTTAGCAGCTTTGAAATAATATCAGTGGAGTTCTATTCAAAAGTAATTTCAACTAGTTTCACAAATATTTCCCCATTGTTCAACCCGATAACTGATTTGTTTGATTTTTCATTTAAGCTCATTCTGAGATCAATCGTGGCAAGTTTATATGCCTATCAGAAGTTTTTATTTTGCATTATGTGTCAAAAGCTCAATGCATGAACTTCTTGCATTTCAGCATTGATAGATATTGTCTTGGTCTCAATTTAATAGTTTTGGGTGTGCAAGTAGTTTAAAATATCATCACCAAAAAGTGTCTACTTGAAGCTCAATATATAATATTATTTTGCTACCTTTGAAATTGAACAATTTGCTTGAATTTCTAAAGAACTAAAGAAGAAGTCTTTGGTAAGCACATCAACTTGGATAATACCAAATCTATTTGATATTGAAACTTTGTGAAATATTGTAAATGTTTATATAAACTAATATGTTCAAATAAGCTGCCATGGCCAATATTTGTTGCTATTAATTGGTATTAGAGACCAATAACTGTTTTCAAAGTACAAAAGTCGATCTTTTTCTTGACTTGCATTTGTTATTCCTTTTTGTTGCTGAATTGTGCAGCACCTTCCAAAATATTTTGTGATGAATCAACTCCCAAAGTGTAAGATAGAGATGACACTATGGGATCCCAATGGGAAGTCATAGACTGTTGCCTTTTCTGGTGCAGAATGTCAATTCCTTCTTCTTGATCACATGAAGTTTTTTATACATTGGAGTTCTTAATGTGAAAAATAGGAAAGGTAATAGATTGGATGCTTTGCTCTATTTCAACTTCATGTAGGAACAATGGAGAGATAATTTCACAATGAAGAGCTGTCATAGCATACGAACTGAGGCAGACTATTGAAAGGGCTTAGTTGTTCAAGTCTAGGAACTCTTTTGTAACAGTGGTTATGCAAAAGAACTATGTCTACAAATGCTTTTTCCTGGTAAAAGCTTCTTATATCTATTTTCTATTAGTGTTTCAGTTATTGAAATGTTGACTTTCTCACCTTATGTTCAGCCATGAAATGTATTCGGATTGCATAAATTGTTCAATTGTTATCAAGTTAATAAGGTCACAGAATAGTGTTATAACAAATGGATCTAATTAGCTACAAATTGTTATCCTATTCTGGTTTTTGCAAAACTGAAACACAAATCTGTCATCATTCTTAGCAGCTTTGAAATGATATCAGTGGAGTTCTATTCAAAAGCAATTTCAACTGGTTTCACAAATATTTCCCCATTGTTCAACCTGATAACTGATTTGTTTGAATTTTCATTTAATCTCATTCTGAGATCAATCGTGGCATGTTTATATGTCTATCAGAAGTTTCTATTTTGCATTATGTGTCAAAAGCTCAATACATGAACTTCTTGCATTTCAGCATTGATAGATATTGTCTTGGTCTCAATTTGATAGTTTTGGGTGTGCAAGTAGCTTAAAATACCATCACCAAAAAGTGTTTACTTGAAACTCAATATATAATATTATTCTACTACCTTTGGAACTGAACAATCTGCTTAAATTGTCTAAAGAACTAAAGAAGAAGTCTTTGGTAAGCACATCAGCTGGGATAGTTCCAAATCTATTTGATATTGAAACTTTGTGGAATATTGTAAATGTTTATACAAACCAATATATTCAAATAAGCTGCTATGACCAATATTTGTTGCCATTAATTGGTATCAGAGACTAGTAACTATTCTCAAAATACAAAAGTCGATCTTGTTCTTGACTTGCATTTGTAATTTCTTCTTGTTGTTGGATTGTGCAGCACATTCCAAATTATTTTGTGATGAATCATCTCCCAAAGTTTAAGACAAATATGACATTATAGGATCCTAATGGGAAGTCATGGACTGTTCGGTACCTCGTTTACAATAATGGTGCAAATCTTAGTGGTGGTTGGAGAGAATTCTCCTATGAAAACAATCTTGAAAGGAGTGATGTTTGCATCTTTGAGCCTTTGAAGGAAAAGGAAATGAGGGTGCATGTTTTCAGAGTGGTTTAGGAAGTAACAGTATATATCAGGAAAATAAGGTGAAGTGTTTTTCACTTTCTTCATTTGCAATATGAGCTACTAGCATACAATGTGCATGAATTACGTCTTATATATCAAATTGAATCGGTCTTTTTTGTATATCTATAGAATCCTAACTTTTATTAGTGATCGAGCCTATATAACTTACCGTAAATGTGAAGATTTTATGTATATATTTATGTGTTAAGTGTGTCAGGTGTGATAAATTAGTTATTGCAGAACTGAAACACAGAGCTGTCATCATTCTTAGCAGCTTTGAAATAATATCAGTGGAGTTCTATTCAAAAGTAATTTCAACTAGTTTCACAAATATTTCCCCATTGTTCAACCCGATAACTGATTTGTTTGATTTTTCATTTAAGCTCATTCTGAGATCAATCGTGGCAAGTTTATATGCCTATCAGAAGTTTTTATTTTGCATTATGTGTCAAAAGCTCAATGCATGAACTTCTTGCATTTCAGCATTGATAGATATTGTCTTGGTCTCAATTTAATAGTTTTGGGTGTGCAAGTAGTTTAAAATATCATCACCAAAAAGTGTCTACTTGAAGCTCAATATATAATATTATTTTGCTACCTTTGAAATTGAACAATTTGCTTGAATTTCTAAAGAACTAAAGAAGAAGTCTTTGGTAAGCACATCAACTTGGATAATACCAAATCTATTTGATATTGAAACTTTGTGAAATATTGTAAATGTTTATATAAACTAATATGTTCAAATAAGCTGCCATGGCCAATATTTGTTGCTATTAATTGGTATTAGAGACCAATAACTGTTTTCAAAGTACAAAAGTCGATCTTTTTCTTGACTTGCATTTGTTATTCCTTTTTGTTGCTGAATTGTGCAGCACCTTCCAAAATATTTTGTGATGAATCAACTCCCAAAGTGTAAGATAGAGATGACACTATGGGATCCCAATGGGAAGTCATAGACTGTTGCCTTTTCTGGTGCAGAATGTCAATTCCTTCTTCTTGATCACATGAAGTTTTTTATACATTGGAGTTCTTAATGTGAAAAATAGGAAAGGTAATAGATTGGATGCTTTGCTCTATTTCAACTTCATGTAGGAACAATGGAGAGATAATTTCACAATGAAGAGCTGTCATAGCATACGAACTGAGGCAGACTATTGAAAGGGCTTAGTTGTTCAAGTCTAGGAACTCTTTTGTAACAGTGGTTATGCAAAAGAACTATGTCTACAAATGCTTTTTCCTGGTAAAAGCTTCTTATATCTATTTTCTATTAGTGTTTCAGTTATTGAAATGTTGACTTTCTCACCTTATGTTCAGCCATGAAATGTATTCGGATTGCATAAATTGTTCAATTGTTATCAAGTTAATAAGGTCACAGAATAGTGTTATAACAAATGGATCTAATTAGCTACAAATTGTTATCCTATTCTGGTTTTTGCAAAACTGAAACACAAATCTGTC
Source organism: Trichopus zeylanicus subsp. travancoricus (assembly GCA_005019695.1). NCBI lineage: Eukaryota > Viridiplantae > Streptophyta > Magnoliopsida > Dioscoreales > Dioscoreaceae > Trichopus > Trichopus zeylanicus. Next base: position 349,872 of record RXID01021608.1, read on the forward strand.
ATCATTCTTAGCAGCTTTGAAATGATATCAGTGGAGTTCTATTCAAAAGCAATTTCAACTGGTTTCACAAATATTTCCCCATTGTTCAACCTGATAACTGATTTGTTTGAATTTTCATTTAATCTCATTCTGAGATCAATCGTGGCATGTTTATATGTCTATCAGAAGTTTCTATTTTGCATTATGTGTCAAAAGCTCAATACATGAACTTCTTGCATTTCAGCATTGATAGATATTGTCTTGGTCTCAATTTGATAGTTTTGGGTGTGCAAGTAGCTTAAAATACCATCACCAAAAAGTGTTTACTTGAAACTCAATATATAATATTATTCTACTACCTTTGGAACTGAACAATCTGCTTAAATTGTCTAAAGAACTAAAGAAGAAGTCTTTGGTAAGCACATCAGCTGGGATAGTTCCAAATCTATTTGATATTGAAACTTTGTGGAATATTGTAAATGTTTATACAAACCAATATATTCAAATAAGCTGCTATGACCAATATTTGTTGCCATTAATTGGTATCAGAGACTAGTAACTATTCTCAAAATACAAAAGTCGATCTTGTTCTTGACTTGCATTTGTAATTTCTTCTTGTTGTTGGATTGTGCAGCACATTCCAAATTATTTTGTGATGAATCATCTCCCAAAGTTTAAGACAAATATGACATTATAGGATCCTAATGGGAAGTCATGGACTGTTCGGTACCTCGTTTACAATAATGGTGCAAATCTTAGTGGTGGTTGGAGAGAATTCTCCTATGAAAACAATCTTGAAAGGAGTGATGTTTGCATCTTTGAGCCTTTGAAGGAAAAGGAAATGAGGGTGCATGTTTTCAGAGTGGTTTAGGAAGTAACAGTATATATCAGGAAAATAAGGTGAAGTGTTTTTCACTTTCTTCATTTGCAATATGAGCTACTAGCATACAATGTGCATGAATTACGTCTTATATATCAAATTGAATCGGTCTTTTTTGTATATCTATAGAATCCTAACTTTTATTGGTGATCGAGCCTATATAACTTACCGTAAATGTGAAGATTTTATGTATATATTTATGTGTTAAGTGTGTCAGGTGTGATAAATTAGTTATTAAATAATTAGATAAATACAATTCGATATATTTAGGGGAAAAACTCGTATTCCATTTGTTTAAATTTTTGGAATTATTTATTATTTGGTCCACTATATTAATCCAGTTTAATACTTTTGAATACATTATTTTCATATATAGCAACCAAATCTAAATTTTATTATTTCAACTTGTCATTTATACATTGAAGGTCTTTTTATTCATTATTTGTGCGTGAATTAGTCTCAGTTGATTTTTGGACTTTCACTATTTTAGTACATAAAAGATAAATTATTTGAGGATTTTTTCTTGTTTTGCAAATAATAGCTTCAAACTTTGTCTAAACCACTTTTAAGATTCAATGCAATATTCTTTTAGTGCACAAACTATAGAGATGTGTTGCCTTTTCATCTTGAATGTTACAAATACCAAAATATCCTCGTATTGATGTTTGCAGGAACAGTTCTCACCAGGATCCTTGAGAAGCTGCAATACTTTAACTTATTTGTTTGATTTTTTATTTGATCTCATTATGTGATCAATCATGGCAAGTTTATATGCCCATCAGAAGTTTTTGTTCTGCATTATGTGCCAAAAGCTCAAAACATGAACTTCGTGCATTTTAGCATTGACAGATATTGTCTTGGTCTCAATTTAATAGTTTTGGGTGTATAAGAAGCTTAAAATACCATCACTAAAAAGTGTCTATTTGAAACTCAATGTATGATATTATTATGCTATATTTGCAATTGAACAATCTGCTTGAATTGTCTAAAGAACTAAAGAAGAAGTCTTTGGTAAGCACATCAACTGGGATAGTTTCAAATCTATTTGATATTGAAACTTTGTGAAATATTGTAAATGTTTATACAAACCAATATATTCAAATAAGCTGTTATGGTCAATATTTGTTGCCATTAATTGGTATTAGAGACCAATAACTATTTTCAAAATACAATAGTCGATCTTTTTCTTGACTTGCATTTGTAATTCCTTCTTATTGCTGAATTGTGCAGCACCTTCTAAAATATTTTTGATGAATCATCTCCCAAAGTGTAAGAAAGATATGACACTAAAGAATCCCAATGAGAAGTCATGGACTGTTCGGTACCTCGTTTACAATAATGGTGCAAATCTCAGTGGTGGTTGGAGAGAATTCTCCTAAGAAAACAATCTTGAAAGAGGTGATGTTTGCATCTTTGAGCTTTTGAAAGGAAAAGGAAATGAGGGTGCATGTTTTCAAAGTGGTTTAAGAAGTAACACCATACATCAGGAAAATAAGGTGAAGTGTTTTTCACTTTCTTCAATTGTAATACGAGCTACTAGCATAAAATGTGCATGAATTACGTCTTATATATCAAATTGAATTGGTCTTTTTTGTATATCTATAGAATCCTAACTTTTATCAGTGATCGAGCCTATATAACTTATCGTAAATATGAAGATTTTGTGTATATATTTATGTGTTAAGTGTGTTATGTGTGATAAATTACTTATTAAATAATTAGATAAATATAATCTGATATGTTTAGTGAAAAAACTCATATTCCATTTGTTTAAATTTTTGGAATTGTTTGTTGTCTACTCTACTATATTAATCCAATTTAATACTTTTGAATACATTATTTTCATATATAGCAACCAAATCCAACTTTTATTGTTTCAACTTGTTATTTATACGTTGAAGGTCTTTTTATTCATTATTTGAGTATGAATTAGTCTCAGTTGATTTTTTGACTTTCACTATTGTAACACATAAAAGATAAATTATTTGAGGCTTTTTTTGTATTGCAAATGATAACTTCAAACTTTGTCTAAACCCCTTTTAAAATTCAATGCAGTATTCTTTTAGTGCACAAACTATAGAAATGTGTTGTCTTTTCGTCATGAATGTTACAAATATCAAAATATCATCGTATTCATGTTTGCAAGAATAGTTCTCACAAAAATTCTTGAGAAGTTGTAATACTTTAACATTGCAGAATGTTTTATTGAAAATATACTTATAACGTAGTTTTGGCCTTATGCTTTTAGATTCATGGTTTGGAATAATAGGCTCATTACGTGCAATTATGAACTCTTAATTTCTTGGTTTTCCATCTGTACTTTTATATATAGGATTCAAGTTGCTATGAATGATGTCCATTAAAAAATAGAAAACTTCGAAACCCTAGATAAATTTTTACATTCCTAAAATCCCCTTTAATTTTTAAAATTTCCAAAAATTTCCTCCCTTAGCAATAGTTAATATTAAAAATCATGAAATAATGAAACAATATTATAGAGTAATATAATAATAAAAAAATAAAATAGTAATATAATAGGATGCAAATTACTTTAGCAATATTGTAGTAGTATATACTTAAAAATTTACTATTATGATTAAAAATTATATGTTCTTTTCAGTTATATATTAATTTTAATTATAATAATTTTTTAATTATATATACTTGGTTTTGATCATTTTATCTCATTTCTATATATATTAATTTATTATACTGTTACAATATCTAAATATTATTATATTACTATTATAATATTTTAATTGTGCTATAATATTATTAATAACGGTGGAGGTTAATTTGAAATATTTCACATTATAGAGGTTGAAAAAGAATTCAAAAAATTTAAAAGGATTTTTAGAATTTTGCCAAAATTTGGAGGGCTGTATGGAATTTTTCCTTAAAAAATTGGTTGACATATTGAAGGCTTAATACAAAAAAGTAAAAAAAAATTACTGAGCTGGAAGCTACAATAGAGAGAATAAGTATTTTGAATTAAAATTTTCTTTAAAAAAATGATAAGAATATTGTAACTAGATAGCGTTTTTTAAATAGGTGGCGCGAATGCCAGGCAAAATTCTTTTGCATGTAAAATATCAAAACTTCTAGGACTTGCATGTGATTATATATATAATTTTAACATATAAACTATCTTGAAAATTTCATATTTATATTATCTCCAAACATTTTTTCAGTAGTTCAAGGTCTTGCTAGGTGGCTAGCTATACTAGCAAATGCTCAAGAGCTCTTACAACACATCTACATATGTTTGAATTACAAATTTTTTGAGATTTTTGTTATGTACAATTGTTTTTTTTTAAATTTCTTTTTTTGGTGAATGACCCCATTAATATATATATTTATTTATTTATTTAAAACGTAAGCAATACGGTATTATTCAAAGGACACGAGTACAAGGGATAAATCCTTCAAAAATATCCAAACATTCCAATTTTTGAACATTAAAAGCATAAACTTTAAAATTATATTTTGGACTATCTCCAGCAATTTTTGGTGGATAAAAGTATATCTGAGGAGTTATGCGTAATTTTAAAATAGCAAGAGGTTGATATGTAAACAGAGATATATCGGGGGGATGTGAGTAAAAACTTTTCCAGATATAAAACACACTGACCAAATATCCTCGCGAAGCGAAGTCCAAACGGAGAAGTAGGAAATGGCGAGCGGAGAAGGCTCGTCGTCGAGCTTTCCGCTGCTACTTCGCCCTCTCCCGATCTCATCAACGGATTCTCGCTCCGATCCCATGGTCTCGTTCAGCAGGAGCTCCTTCTTCTCGCCGGCGTGCTCTGACGTTGTCGCGGAGGTGCGGCGGCAGCTATGTCTGGCGGCGCCTCTGATCGCCGTGAGCCTCCTTCAGTACTTCCTGCAGGTCATATCTCTTATGTTCGCTGGACACCTCGGGGAGCTCGCCCTCTCCGGCGCCTCCATGGCCACCTCCTTCGCCAATGTCTCCGGCTTCAGCTTGCTTGTACGAGCTTTCTCTTCTTCTCTTTGTGGATGATGATGGGGCTGTTCTTTTTCTATATGATTGGATTGTCTGTTTTGTTGCTGATTTAGCATGAGATGCAGGATTTGGACTAGAATAATTGATTGGATGGATAAATATCATATGGTTGAGCTTAGGGGTGTTTTGATCCATTTTTGGTGTATTTTCTGATGCCGTACCAGTTTATGGGTAGGATTTGATCTAGATTGATCACATGTTTTAAGATTTGATCTAGAGGGAATATATTTCTTATGTTCAGAAGCAATTCGAGAAGAATCATACAAGGCCGAGAAGAAAGAACTGAAATCTACAAGTGTAATCAGTAAAGTGATGCAGCGGGAGAAGGGGGGCACGAGGGGTAGGAGGAAGATCACCGTCTTCTCTTGATATAGCGGGAGAAGGGCACGAGGAGTAGGGAGAAGATCACCGTTTTCACTTGATGCAGCGGGAGGAAGGTACGAGGAATAGGGAGAAGATTACCATCTACTCATAATGATAGATCTACTTGATGTAGCCGGAGAGAGGATGAGGGATGGGAAGAAGATCACCGTCTTCTCACCATGATAATTCTTGAATCCATAAGGAAGATAGAAAGAGAATAAACCCAAAATAAGAGAATATTATTGATAGAAAAGTCTTCTTCCTTTTGTTACAACATTGGGCTGTATATATAACCCTCTAATAAACTTAGAGTCCTACTTGATATAGACTAAAAATAGGACTTAGACTCTACTAAAAATTTTACTTAACATATCTTAAATAAAGATATATAAATCCTATTCCTTATTGGGTTAGGACTGTTATTGACTCGGACTGATAAATAAATCCTAATTTTGATCAATATAAAGTTCGAATTATCCAAAATAGTAAATAAGAAACTTGTAGGAATCGATCTCAGCTTTCCAACGGATAGTTATTTGCTGAATTTGGATCAATATCTTAGGAGATATGGCCTTCGTACTATAGTTATACGAATCTTGACGGATACTAATTGGAGTTGGAATTCAACTTGGACTAGATCTCTAATTTTACTGTGAAAAAAGATGTAGTTGCCGTACATCAGACCTCTCCACTTGTAAAAGACTTGTCCTCAAGTCAAAGATTGGAGTCTCCGTTGGTGCAGTTGTGCTCCCCTTGAACTCTTTCCTACATAAAACTTGATGATGTAAACCAATAGATTTCTTCGAGTAACATCTTCAGCACTTTGATTTTCTATTTTCTTTCAATACAACCACTTGAACTTTTGCAGGATTTCTTTTGACTTTATTTGAAATAAATTTTTTGTACACACCAACTTATGATTTATTCTCATACAATGAAAGTATTCTTCGTAAGTTTGCTGACAATTGCGATAATAATTTGAATATGTCATTGCAAATTTTGAATTTTGCATAGTGATAACTCCTGTAGAAATTTTCTCTAGTTGTTCAAGAGAGTTGGCTTTTGATGACTTCAAAGATAATCTTAAGTAGCACAGTCAATATTTTCACAAGTAAAAAATTTTTTCTTATAGCCTTTAAGATTGTCAACTGATTCATATGAATTCTCATAAATAGTTTCTTAAAAATTTTCTGTAACATCCAAAGCTACTTTTATATGATCTTCTAATTCATCAAAAAAAGAATCTTTCGGGCTCTCAATAAATTCTTCACTAGTTTGTTTGTCTTCCATACGATCCACAACCTCTTCTTTAACTTGATAATTCAATACTAGAATAAAGTTACTAAGATGTGGAATTAATAACTCATAGTTGTCTCCATTGATTTCAATGCCAGAAGCCTTTGGACGAGAGATCTGTTTTACCTGATTTTGATCCCCTTTTGAAAACTTTATATTGAATAGTTTAAGAATCTTCGGCTATGAGCGAATTTTTGGTTTGCCTTCACGTGTTCTTTGGACTTGAATTTGCTCCCACCAAGATGAAGCATAACCATCAAGCTTGTATTCAATAATTTACACTTTTTTCACTTCAGGAATCTCTATAAACTTAAAGAATTTCTCAACTTTATCGATCCAAATAAATAAATTCTCATAGCTATGAAAGTATGGAATATTCACCTCACCATGGTTTTGGTTTTCCTGAATAGCTTCGTCTGTTGATCTCCAAGACATCGGACCGCGAGCCTCTTCGACGATCAATTGATGAACTTGGTTCTTAGTCTCAATCTGTTTCAAAACTTCATACTTCATAGTGATAGAAGCAAGAAAATTTTGTTTAATCAAATCTCAAATTTGATAATATCCTAAATCACTGTCTATGGAGTTGTCGCCACCAACTACGATCAATGGAGTTGAGCTCAGGAACAACGTCGCTCTGATACCACTTGATGCAGCGGGAGAAGGGGGATACGAGGGGTAGGAGGAAGATCACCGTCTTTTCTTGATGCAACGGGAGAGGGCACGAGAGATAGGGAGAAGATCACCGTCTTCACTTGATGCAGCGGGAGGAAGGCACGAGAAATAGAGAGAAGATCACCGTCTTCTCATAATGATAGATTCGCTTGATGCAGCCAGAGGGGGCATGAGGGATGGGAAGAAGATCACCGTCTTCTCACCATGATAATCTTTGAATCCACAAGGAAGATAGAAAGGGAACAAACCAAAAATAAGAGAATATTATTGATAGAAAAGTCTTCTTCCTTTTGTTACAACCTTGGGCTGTATATATAGCCCTCTAATAAATTTAGAGTCATACTTGGTGTAGACTAAAAATAGGACCTAGACTCTAGTAAGAATTCTACTTAACATATCTTAAATACAGATATATAAATCCTATTCCTTATTGGGTTAGGACTGTTATTGACTCGAACTGATAAATAAATCTTAATTTTGATCAATATAAAGTCCGAATTATCCAAAATAGCAATAAAAGATTTGTAGGAATCGATCTCAGCTTTCCAACGGATAGTTATTTGCTGGATTTGGATCAATATCTTAGGAGATATGGCCTTCGTACTGTAGTTGTACGAATCTTTACGGATCCTAATTGGAGTTGAAATTCAATTTAGACTGGATTTCTAATTTTACTGTGAAAAAAGATGTAGTTGTTCTACATCATAAAGGTTATATGACATTCAAGTCCCACTCATGATCATGTAGAACAAAAACAGTTCTTCCTTGGGTAGCTTAAGGCTGGTTTCAAATTATGCTAATATCTTGGATATTGTTTCTGCAAGTAAGACTGTAAGGTGGTGCATTACATAGATAAACACTATAGGCTTAATACAAGAGCATTTGCAAAGCCGTCAAGCATGCTGCAAAACTAGTTTGAAGTTGATTTGCAAACACAATTATTACTATTCTTTTGCATCTCATTCATGATTGCTGAAAATTCACCTATTAGTTTCTTATTTACTTGTTCAGCTTTTTGTTGATGAAAATAAGGCATTAAATATGATGTGTGGCATCTATCGTTAGTTTCCAACAAGTGTTAATTGTTATGCATTGACATTGATGTGTGCTATATTGCCAATTGTTCTCTTTTATAAATCATCTATCAAGTTTATATCTAACTATTTCTACTTACATAATTGAAGTCTTGTCTTCTTAATTGTGATATTAGCACATAAGAGATATGTTTTTCTCCTATGCATAATTGTTCTTGGTAATATAGTTGCCTTGCCCCAACTTTTAGTCTTAATGTAATTTTCGTTTTTCTCTTTGGCAAGTTGGGAATGGGAAGTGCATTGGATACTCTTTCTGGGCAGGCTTATGGTGCAAAACAGTATCATATGCTTGGTATACACATGCAGAGGGCAATGTTTGTCCTTCTTGTTGTGTGCATTCCTTTGGCTTTCTTGTGGGCATTCACCAGGGAAATTCTCGTGACCTTTGGCCAAACTCCTGAAATTTCTTTTGAAGCTGGATTATATGCACGTTGGTTGATCCCCAGCCTCTTTGCTTATGCATTACTTCAATGTCATGTTAGATTTCTACAGACCCAAAATATTATCTTCCCAATGTTGATATGCTCTGGAATCACTACTTTCCTGCACATACTCATATGCTGGATTTTAGTGTACAATTCTGGTCTTGGCAATAAGGGAGCTGCCCTTGCAACAGCCATATCATACTGGGTTAATGTTTGTGTGTTAGCCATTTATATCACATTCTCTGAGGCATGCAAAAAAACCTGGACAGGCCTGACAAAAGAGGCAATGCATGGTATCATCAGCTTCATAAGGCTAGCAGTTCCTTCGGCTTTTATGATTTGGTGAGGCAAACTATTTCTATCTCGAAATTTAGGAAATTAGTAGTATATGTACAAACTTACCTTAGTATATGGAGAGTACAAGACAAAAGATAAAACTTCTCCTTTATGTATAGCCAAGATATGACTTCCTTAACTGGAGGAAAAAACGAAAAAGGATGAGATATCTAGTTTCTAATTGATGGTCATTCTTATGATTTGATACAGCTTGGAGTATTGGTCATTTGAGATGGTGGTGCTGTTATCTGGTCTTCTGCCCAATCCAAAGCTAGAAACCTCTGTTTTGTCAATTAGGTTAGCAATCCGAACTGTATTTTATATGCAATATTTTCTATAAGGCTTCACCATATGTTATCTTTTATAGTTGCCTTCGTGCTCTAGGTTGTATGCAGTTATCCCCTTTATGGACACGACCATTGAAGTTAACTCATTATTTGGGGCATTTAGGCTTCTCCACAATCTCATTTTTTACTTGGAATTAAATGTAATTTTGCTTTATCCTTAGGAACCTTTTAACTCATTGTCCTAGGCTTAACAAGTCTATTTTCCATGATTCTTCTAATACTTTACTAGCTTTCTTTCTTTGGATTCTCTTGTAACTTTGTTTGTGTTTATATCTAAAAACTTTTGAATGCTCTGGCCTTTTTCCTGCATCTATTATATGGTCCTTTTATCATTTTCCTTTTTGAGAAAACACAAACTTCTGAGTTTGGTGATGGTCTACAGCAGTCATATTTATGGTGTTCAGTCTCGCTATACATTTATAGTTATCTTGCATTCCCTTTATAATTTTCCAGCTTGAACACTATGTGGATGGTTTATATGATTCCCACTGGTCTCGCCAATGCTGTAAGGTCAGTACCAGAAAATTACTGTTGTTTTTAATGGAACCTTATTAAATGTTTATCTGCGTTCTACATATATCCTTTCTGCAGTATTCGAGTTTCAAATGAATTGGGTGCTGGGAATTCAAGAGCTGCATATTTAGCAGTTGTCGCTGTATTTATCATGGCCATCACTGAGGGGTTAGTGGTTGCCCTAATCACCATCTTGGTGCGCAATTTCTGGGGCTACTTATACAGCAACCAAGAAGAAGTTGTGAGTTATGTATCAGCAATGATGCCAGTTCTTGCAGTTTCTGATTTTATGGATGGAATACAATGCGCACTTTCAGGTTTGAATGCAAAATTGCCTAGTTACTCACAATAATTTTTTTTTGAGAATTTGAGGAAAATGATTGGTTAAGTTTTTGTTCAAAAGGATTTTCTTACTTATGGGTGAAAAACTCCCGTCATCCTGAATTATTGCTAAATGGATGAACAGGAAATTGGAGCCTCAAGTGTCACTACCCTTTTGTTAGTGTTTCCCATTTCATATTTGGAATAACAATAATTTTCTGTTGAAGTATTTTCTTAATAGTGCGTTGTAGAAAGAACGTCTGTTTTGTTAGCCAAATGGACTTGATAAGCCGTCTTGATTGAAAAACTTTATGGATGTTCAAGAATTGTAAATTTTTAGGTGCTGCCAGAGGATGTGGTTGGCAAAAGATATGTTCTTTCATCAATCTCGGAGCTTATTATATTGTTGGTATTCCTTCTACTGTTCTCCTTGCTTTTGTCTTGCATGTTGGTGGGCAGGTATCCTTCATTTTCCTCTTAATGTTGCTTGCATACTCTTTCTCAATGATGATGATGATCAATTATCTATATTTGTGTATCAGGGACTTTGGCTAGGAATTATATGTGCACTTATTGTGCAATTGTTGGTGCTTTTCATTCTGATCATGTGCACCAATTGGGATCAAGAAGTAAGTGACTTTTAACTGCATGCATGAATGCATTAACAGCTGTGAAGTGATTTTATACATTGTATTGCTCCACCATTTAACTAAGTTTTGTCAAACATGTACATGATTATTATCCATTGTTGATCGACTGTGTATGCCAACTATGACTTTCAATTGACTGTGAAAACTCTTCTCGACAAAGTTCCTTGTATTTCAGTAAGTTGATGATAGTATCCAAATGGTGGAGAATCATGAATTTTTCATTTCATCATAAAATTCTAACACTTTGGAGTGATAACAACATAAATAAGAAATAAGCGTGCCATTAGATAAAAAATATTAATTGCACCATCAAAGTTTTTATATAGAAAGACTTATTCTCAGTTACTTGAAAATAAAATATGATGATTATGTCTTCCTTTCTTCTTTTTGTTATTTTGGCACAATACAATATACACTTTTGTCTCATTACTCAGTATGCTTCTTTGTCAGGCAAAGAAGGCCAGGGATAGAGTTCATGCCTTTTCTATCAATTTTGAAGATGTTGAATCTGTACAAAGTTGATTTCCAAATCCAGCTGCCGCAAGTGTTGTTTCATGTTGTCGATGCTGAACCCTAGTTTGAGAATGCTTAGTTTTTTGTCATTTTTCTTACAAGCTACCAATTTAAACTAAAAGAGCAATTATCTTTCACTATCTTGCATGATGAGACTGGGTTTCCAAGATGTTTTTGGTGGCTTAGGCAGATCTTTTGTTATGGTTGATGATGTAGTCCAGATCCAAAACTTTGACTCCAACTGCTCCAGATGAGATTGGGTTCTGGTAGTTCAGCCAGATCTTTCATTGTGGTTAGTGCAAAATGGTCTTTTCATCTATAGCTATGATGGTGAACTCTCGGATGTTAATTCTTATTCCTTTCCTTGTGATCATCATGAATTGAAGCATAAATATATGCTCAATTATTGTCCACTTCCATGCTTGATGGTCTGGAGCTCAAAAGCATGTTAACTTGGTTTGGTTGAGTTAGCTTGTATTGCTTCATACTTCAACCCAAATTACAAATATATGGGTCCAAGTTGGGTTAATAAACTATATTTGCACTGTATTTATTGATTTATCTATATTTGCGCTGTATTTATAGATTTATTTTTCTTCTAGTTGGATAGGCCACACTTTTGTCAAATCAAATCCAATACATTAATGTTATGTTGTTATGTGTCTTTTTTCTTCAAGTGCCATTTATTCTGTTTAGTGCTTGATTCTTTTTAAAATGGACTAGACTGGATTCGATTACCTTTTGGTTGTTGACTAGCACAGTTTGATCAAGAATGTTGTTTTTCTGACTTGGTTCTATGTTTGTATTTAAGCCTTTGGTCTGTCTTCATAGATAATCTGTGTTTAACCACCTTTTCCAAGAAGTGGTCTAAAACATTTAAATGAGGTAAACCAAGGGTAAATCTACTTTACTCATTTTAATGGTTTAACCTATTTCGCAGGAAGAAAAAAAATTGGTTTAGACCTGGTTTATTGCTGAACCCAAGGGAGGAGAGGGGTTGGCTTTATGCCTGAGCTTATGCCCATGGTTGTGCATGTACCTTCCAATTTAGATGTTATTTTAGTTTTCTAGTCATCATGATCCAGGAGAAATAAAAAAAAGACAAGATTGGTGTTGTCCTCACAACCACTCAAAGCCCACATTCTCGAGTACACTTGTATTCCATCCACTTCCTTCTGTACATGTCTTCCGCATCCCGCACCTCCTCTACATATCAAAGAAAATCTGAAGTGGAGAATGTGGTGGAGAGTGGAGAGAAGCCAACCTCTTGAGTTAGCTTTGATATTTTCCCAACTCCAATTAGAGCTATGAGCCTGGTGGGACTGAGAAGAGGGAAAGTGCTGGCTGAAGTGAAGAAGCAGTTGTGGCTAGCTTTGCCTCTCATAGCAACAGGCCTTCTGTAGAACATGCTGCCAGTCAGGCAGTCATGTTTGTTGGGCATAATGGGGAGCTTGCCCTCTCTGCTGCATCCATGGCCATCTCTTTAGGGTCATTGGCTTCAGCATTCTGGTATCTTTTTTTTTTATTTTCACTTTTTACATTACCTTCTCTTTTAATTTCTGCCTTGTGGCTTTGAGCAAACCATAGCTCTGTTAGAGTCATGACAGGTTGACATATTTTGGAATCTTTGTCTTATATTATGTTTTTGTCTGTTATGAATCTTTGGGAACTATATAGTTTTGGGTAATGGGTATTTGGTAAATATTTACCTCCCAAAACTGATTTGAATTTGCATATTCCTCCATTTATTTTGAACAATTACTGCAAAAAATTCCATCCTATCATCCATGTGAATAGAGATGATTTATTATTATTACTATTGTTATGCTGCTTTCATTTTCCCTCAAACTTGATTAAGTTTATTTCTAGGGTAGGAGTTCTAATTTTGGCCCAAGAACTCAAGTTACTTTATTCTTTCCCATGTTATACTAAACTCCACAATTTTACTCCTATTTTTCCAGAATTTATTCTGTAAAATTTAACTGCAATACTTGTTCTATGAGGTCCCTAACCTCCTTCCTATTTGTAACTAGCTGGGAATGGGAAGTGCACTGGACACCTTCTGTGAGTAGGCTTTTGGAGCAAGCCAGCTCTACATGCTTGGCATACGCATGCAAAGAGCCATGCTTGTTCTCACTCTTGCAAGCATCCCCCTTGCTACCCTTTGGGCTTTCATTGGCCAAATCCTCTTGGCTCTAGGCCAAGACCCCATCATTTCAGTGAAAGCCAGGTTCTACGCCCGATTGATGATCCCCAAGCTGTTTGGCTGCAGCCTCCTCCAGTGCGTTGACAAATTCCTCCAGAGCCAAAACAATGTGTTTCCTCCAATGCTGAGTTCTGGGCTGACAGCTTCTCTTCACTGTTTGATCTGCTGGGCTTTGGTGTTCAAGTTTGGACTTAGCTACCAAGGTGCGGTGCTTGTGAATGCTGTGTCCTATTGGATCAATGTGGGTGTTTTGGCACTCTATGTTAGGGTTTCCCCATCATGCAAGGAGACTTGGAAAGGGTTTTCCAGGAAGGCTCCTGATGATATCCTTGGGTTCAATAGACTTGCTATCCCTTCGGCTGCAATGTGTTTGTAGGAAATAGCACAATGCTTGGAGGTATTTTTTACTTGTGTAGACTTGCAACAATGCACAATTACGGATGTATAGAACTGCAAGAGGTTATTTCTTTATATGTTATGAAAGTTTAAAACATATTAAAATGGAACTTAAAAAGAATATAAGTAGAGGAATATAGACAGGCAAAGTTGACGTATTCTCCAAGTAAAAGGAGGTTAGAGTTAGTCTTTGTTTTATCTTAACCTTTCTTGGATGGTGCAGCACAGAATTGTGGTCATTTGAGTTTGTTGTGATTCTGTCTGGACTTACTGTGGAGAATCCGAAGCTTGAAACTTCAGTGTTGTCCATCAGGTAGCCTTAGCTTTTGTATACTCATAGTCACAAAAACTGTTGATTCAGTTTGTGAATTACCTAGTTTTCTTCATTTTTCTTTAGCCTCAACACTGTTTAAATGGTTTTCATGATCTCCTTTTGGTCTCGGTCCAGCTGTAAGGTAGTTAAATATTCTGTTCATCACTTCTTTTCCTCAGGAACAATGTCAAATCTGATACTTTTGCCTGCTATAATACTCGGGTTTCTAATGAATTTGGAGCCAGGCATCACAATGCTGCTCAATTAGCATTATCTGTGGCTGTGTTATTGGCCATTATAGGACTGATAGTCGGATTACCTCCATGTTAGGTCGCTATATGTGGGGCTATGTCTTCAGCAATGAAGTAGAAGTGGTGAAATATGTAGATGTTATGATGCCAATACTGGCGGCGTCCGACTTCATTGATGGAATCCAATGTGTACTTTCAGGTACTGGACTTCCCATGAGCATGTCATTTCAAAGCTTTTGAATGCAGTAGTTAATATTGTTAGATATTTAAGGTTGTATTTAACATAAAAATTAAGTTTCGAGTGGACTTCATACTGGTCTTCCAAAGAACGTGTCATCTCAAAGCTTTTGAAAGCAATAGTCTTCTATATCGTTAGATATTTACTGTAATATATTTATCATAAACAAAGAAGTTTTGAGTGAACTTCATATGAGTTGAAGTAACTACGCAGTGGAAGTGTTCGGAGTCATGCCACTCCCATGGCTTAAGTTACTTCAGGCTCCAACTTCACAAAACCAAATATGCTCCTTGATCTTTGTGGAACAGATCCAAGACCGTGTTAGCGGATCAATTTATCGAGGCACAGTTTCAAAATATTTTGAAGAAACTTGGTTTTTTTTCAATATTCTTGCTTGTTATTTCTAGCTTGTTTTTCACTTGTATAGTTATATTATGATAATTGTCTTTGGGCATTAGGAGCTGCTAGAGGATGTGGTTTGCAAAAGATTGGGGCTCTTGTGAACCTTGGAGCTTACTACATTTGTGGGCAGTCCCTGTGATGTTCTATTAGCTTCCGTTTTCCGTGTGGGAGGAAAGGTAGGCATTCAACTATGTACTCTGAACAGAACACAGCTCCAGGTTTGTTACCAAGGACATCCTTGCACGGTGCGTTTGGGTGTGGGACCAGGAACGGCAGTCAACCTCGTTTTCGTCTCCTCTTGGATTACTGGAAGCCGGCCCTTCATCTCCTAACTCAATCGTTCTTGCGCGCCGCCCAGCCTCCCTCCACCCATCTGGTTATATATTTCAACGATTTAAACTGTGCATCAGGTTAAAATCTCAATGAAATAATTTTTAAAATAAATAATTTTTAAAAAAATTAATTCAATATAACTCTTTAAAATATTATTAAGTTATTTATTTTTTCATTTTTAAAAAATTACATATAACTTTTGGAAATTTTTTCAGATTATATATTTCTTCTCTAAATTTTAAAATTAAATATTTTTTATTAATAGGTATATTGCAAAAATTTCATCAAGTATATATTTATTATTAGAATTAAGAATATTTAAAGAATATATATTATTTAATTTTATTTGAATTGAAAAAAAAGATGAAAATGCCAAGGTTTTAAATCTCGGTTTCGGTTCGACACTCAGCGAAATCGATACGTTTTGGCTGTTTTAACCATTTGGTTTTGGGCGAAAATTTTTTTTAAGTTATTAATTATGTGTTGATCAAAGTTTGACTATTTTTTTTACTGTACTTTGACTTCAAATTAAAAATATAATAAAATTTTGAAAAAAATTTAAAAATTAGGAAAAAAATTATAATTAATTTTACTATAATATTAAATATTATTTTAATTAATTAAAATTAATTTTGATAGTTAATTACTGATATAGTATATTTTTAATATATATTATTATATAAAAAATATATGAGAAATAATATGAATATGATTAAAAGATAAAAATTAACATAAGTAAATTTAACTTATCATTAAAAGGTACTTGACACATACTAATACAACTAATTAGCATTATCATCGTCATCATCAATTGAGTTTGAAATATCTGGGTGTGAAATTATAAATTCAACACCTGAATGATCCGGACGAGCATTTGTAGGCATACAAGTCAGAATAACTAACTTTGCGCAATTTCGTGCCAACGGTTTTGAAATATAGCTATACATTGAAGATTCAAAATAAAAATGATAATCATATTCATTAACAATATATAGTAAAAATGGTCTAATAACTTAAGAGAAAATAAATATCACACTGTATAAAGTGTTTAGGGGAAATTATGATCACAGGAGTGGGACCGACATTTTGTTTTCGGTAGAACATCAATATATTTCATTATACATGCATGTACGTAAACGACGAGGGCGAGGGCGTGAGCCCGACGAGGGCGAGCGAGGGGGGCGGGCACAGGCACCTGCGCCCTCTCACCGGCGAGCCCGCAACAGCGCCCTCTCACCGGCGAGCCCGCAACCGCACCCGAACCCGCGCCCTCACGCCGACAAGCTCGAGCCCACACCCTCATCGGCATTGAGCCTGTGCCCTCATGCCAGCCTCTGGCGGTCGTGAGTGCACAGGCGACCGCTAGAGGCCAGCGCGAGGGCGCGAGCGCAAGGCCGGCGATGGCTGCACGATCTCCCCGTGCGAGCTCGCAACACACTGTCACCGTGCAAGCTCGCCGTGCACTATGCCTGTACGAGCTCATTGCACGCTGTCCCCACGCAAGCTCGCCGCACATGCTTGCGATGCACTCTCCCCGCGTGAGCTCACTGCGCACTCTTCCTGTGCGATCCCCACTCTCTGCGCTCGCTTTGCGCTCGCCGCCATCGAAAACCCTAAAACCGAAACGAATTCGACCAATACGTTTCGGCCGAAATTTAAAATCTTGAAAAATACTCCTAATTTAGTTAAAAAAAGATTTTAATAGTTATTATTATTATAAGAAATTCTCTCTTATTTGGTTGAAAATTTTATCTCATATTAAATTTCAGTTGGATATATAAAATTATTATTTTACTCTTGATTTGATTTCAATCCATTTTAGTTTGGTCTGGAATTAAAGTTAAACTCAAGATGTAAAATTATAATTTTGCCGTGAGCTGATTTAAACTCGTTTTAACTTGATCTTAACTAAACTAAGACGTAATTTAGACCGTATTTGATACCCGATATAATTCAAATTTGAAGCTGAATTTTACTTATATTTTTCATTTCGTTAATTCACACTTAGTTGGAAGTATCTTCATTTTTCAATTTAATGTAATTGACGTCAAATGATTTATATTTTCTAAGTATTATTATTCTAATGATAAATTTATATATGATGAAATTTTTATAATATATCTAGTAATCCAAGAAAAAATATTTAATTTTGAAATTTGGAGGAGAAATGTGCAATTTGAGAATTTTGGTAGAGTAATATATAATTTTTAAAATTTCAACAAAAAATATGTAATTTAGCAAAATTTAAAGGAGCTATATATAATAAAAAAATATATTTTAATGAGTTATATGCAAATGATTTTTTAACAAATATTTTAAAATTTTAACATATTTTTTAAAACGTAAAATATTTGAAATAACTTAAAAAATCGAAACGAAAAATGTTATATGTATTGATTTTAATATATGCGAAAATTAGTGCCAAAATTAAAACTTAAAGCTTTATATTTAAATCAGTCCTAATAAAATATAAGAGGCTAACGATCAAGCACACGCCGCGGGTGTGCGGGGCGCGGGGGGCACGGCGAGTGGAGGTCGAGAGGTCCGGGCCAGGGCTGTCGGTCGCTGGGAACGGGGGCTGGGCTACCGGTGGGGTGCGACATTGTAAGGGGTTGTTTGGTAACAGCCCGAATTGAGCGAATTGGTTGAATTGGGGGAATTGGAGATTTAATTCCCCTAATTCGGCTGTTTGGTAACCAAACAAAAAATTCGGAATTCAGTGAATTCTCAATTCCGACAATTCCCAATTCCGGATTTGAATTCGGGATCAGAAGAGGCGAATTCGCAATTCCGGATCCGAATTGAGTGCGCCCCACCACTACCCGAAACTCCAATTCACCCGTTTATATCCCAGCGAATTCGGCGGAATTCCGCCGAATTCTTCCCGTCACCGTCCCCGAGCCCGAGCACCGTCCACCGTCAGCCCCGAGCTCGTCGTCCCCGAGCCCGAGCGCCGTCCGCAGTCAGCCCCAAGCTCGTCTCCCCCAAGCCCGAGCGTCGTCAGCCCCGAGCCCGAGCCGTCGTCCCCGAGCCCGAGCATGGTCTGTCCCCGAGCCCGAGCGCAGTCCATCCCCGAGCCCCGACACCCATCGTCCCCAAGCCCGAGCAGCGGTCCGTCCCCGAGCCCCGACGCCCGTCGTCCCCGACGCCAGTTAATTTTGATGATTTTGATAATTTAGTTAATGTTATTACTGCCAGTATGATCTATGATTATCTATGTTTTAAACTTTATATAATGAGTTATTTAACATTCGATTGTTGATTGTTGTTCGTATAACTGTTTGTTTTAATTCCATATTATAGTTTACGTGAAGTTGAGGTTTGTAACAGGGTATTAAGTTTTATATTATTTTATTGTGGTAAAATTCCTTTTTCTATTACTTAGAGCTGATTAAAAAAATATTTTATTGATTTAATATTGTTTAAATCAATTATCCTTTTTTTTAAAAAAATTAGATATTATCAATAAGTAATTCTAATATTATTTATTTTTAAAACCTCAAAAATATGTCTAATTAATTTATTAATTCAATATATATATTTATTTTAAAATTAAATATAGAAAATATTAAAAATGGGGGTAATCTCACCCATTAAGAATTGGGTGATCATATCTCCAATTCCAAATTCAACTAAACATCGGAATTGAGGGAATTGGCGGAATTCGTTGATTTCAATTTACATCCCAAATAACCGAATTCACGGAATTGACTGAATTGACAATTCTTTTTCTTTACTCAAAAAGTATATTCAAATACCGAAATTATTAAATTCGATCAATTCCCTTAATTCTCCGTAATGGATCGAATTGACAATTTCCTCAATTTCAAAATCCCGAATTATCCAAACGGGCCCTGAATGTTTCATTGAAAAAAAAAGAAGGGTGGTACTTGCTAAAGTATAGGGTCATCCTGTCCCGCTGGCGACAGCTCGAGGGAACCCATACAGTTTTAAGAAGCAGGGACCGGGTGGCCCACTGACCCGGAAATTGGAAAGTTTCCAGAATCTAAGCTGGAAATCAATTCTTACTAAATAAAAACCAAATGGGCCGTGTAAACTTTGACCAACGTCAAGGTGGTGTTTCCATCCAATAACCCGCACACTCTTATCGGACCCTATTCGGATCCAATAACATTAACCCTCGTCTACCCGGCGCCGCCTTGCAGACCAAGGAAACAGGTATATCGAACGCTGGTCTCGCTCTCTCTCCAATGGCTTCTCCTTCCTCCTCCGACGACGACGAAGAAACACTAGCCCCATCATCATCCGATCGCCACTCCAATCCGCCGGAATCCTCGGCCGGAGAAGGATCTGAAGCGCCAGCGATGTCCGAGGCAGATGAGCAGGAGGAGGAGGAGGAGGCGGAGTGCGGGTTCTGCCTGTTCATGAAGGGAGGGGGTTGCAAGGAGAGCTTCGTAGCCTGGGAGAAGTGCGTGGAGGACGCCGAGAAGACCGGGGAGGACGTGGTGGAGAAGTGCTTCGAGGTCACCTCGCTTCTGAAGAAGTGCATGGACGCCCACTCCGACTACTACGAGCCCGTCCTCAGGGCCGAGCAGGCCATGGCCGACGCCGTCGCCGCCGAGGCGCAGGAGCTGGCGGCGGAGCCTCAGATGCCTCCCGAATCGCAGAATTAGTAGGTCTTCCCTCTCTCTCTCTCTCCCCCATACTTCTGAGAAAAGGATCCATTTTTGCGGATTTCTGGACGAATTTTGGGAATAATTTACTTGTGAGTATATCCGAGGTGTTCTCACCCCTCTAAAACTGAAATTTTGAGATGGAAAATTATTTGTTTTCGGATGTAGTTGGATACTCATATCTTCATTGATGTGCTAATTGCGAACTAAATTGAAATGTGGAATGTTTTGATTACTGTGATCACCGTGCTCAACCAGTTTCTCAGGTTTGATTTTGCATTGATGATCGACTTCGGCATTGATTCATGAGGAATTTCTGATACCAAAGTAGAAAATTTGAAATGCGTGGTCATTGTAGTTTTTTCAGTTTTCGCAAATTTTTTATGATCAGAATTTGTTCTTTGATATATACTT
Organism: Trichopus zeylanicus subsp. travancoricus; assembly: GCA_005019695.1. Classification (NCBI taxonomy): domain Eukaryota; kingdom Viridiplantae; phylum Streptophyta; class Magnoliopsida; order Dioscoreales; family Dioscoreaceae; genus Trichopus; species Trichopus zeylanicus. Next base: position 370,472 of record RXID01021608.1, read on the forward strand.
TAGTTTTAGATATTTAGGTCATTAACCAAAGCCTAACTTGTTTAGCAGGAAAAAAATTTGAAAACTATGGTTTCCTTGTTTGTGATTTTCCAGCTTGTTCTGATATGGAATCCGGGAGCTGTTTCTTGGTGATGATGTTTTTGCTCCAAGTTTCTTTGTTAGATGATTCAGATAGACTATTAGCTTTTGAAAAAGATATTGTTTTGACATGGGTTGATAGTTATTGCTACCACAAATCTTCAGCATTTCAATCTGTAGATTAGTCACTTTTATGGTTATTTAACTGTCTGATTCATACATATGTAGTTGTAAGAAGGGTTGTGAACTAATTCATTGAGAACCACCCGATAGAGTCTGATTCTTATGCTGAGCTGCTCGTTTGTATCTCCAAATTGTCTCATGCCTATTTCATCTCAATTCCCTCTTATTTTGCTATTTCGTATTTTTGCTTCTTCCGAGACTGCTGGAAACTTGAGAATTAGAAGACGACTCAGTATAGCAAATGTTTTTCAGCAGTCCGATCACCCAAATATTATCGACTATGAACCAGTGCTCGGATACATCCACATTCTGTAGCTAGTTTGTATATTTCCTATAAAGTCTGCATTTTGTAGCTTCCTGGGATTTCCATTTAGTCCAAAACCCTTCCAGGCAAATTTCTTGGTTTGGTTACTGATTGCTTAATTTCTTTAGGTAAGTTGGATATCATGCAATTGGCTTCTGTTTTGGCTGAATGCAAACCTAATAGTTAATTGTGTTAGCCTAGCAAATTGCATGATCCTTTTTCAACATGCACTATATTTTATGTTTTTCGTCTGCAAGCGCCATTCTATTTTAGCCTTCTTGATGCTACACTTTAGAAAGCTTATCTCACAACATTATTGATGTTTGATATATCATTGATCTGCTGTCTACAAAATTCAGAATTACTCTGTAGACATACATACTGTACAAGTCTATGCTAAGCCCACCATCTGTCTAGCCTATGCAAAGCTTATTGACCTGTTATATGGATTCAGGTATCTAGTGAATCTGTGAATGCGCACTACCTTTTTTTGCTTTTATTGTGAGAAAAAAAAACTGTGAAATAGGACTCAGTTGCTACCATTATGATGATGCCGACATATTTGACTGATGATTTACGAAGACATGCATATCTGCTGCAGCTTTTTTGTTATTTTATTTTGATCTCTGATACCCTAAATTCTGGACATTTGTTTGGAATCGTAGCTGTGAAACAGTGTGAATTTTATGTTATCTCTTAAATCCTCAGAAAAGAATATCTCAGCTATAAGTCTGTGGGTTACATGTCCAAACACCTAGACTTGTACTAGCAAAATCCTTGATAACCTCACAAGGAGCTATGTGACACGACAACACCGGCACCAGAAGGCAATGCGGCCACCGCGGTCTTGAGCAACAGCAATCTCTTCATCTACATAGAACCAGACGAAGAAGGGCCCAGATGGCCCAATTTTTATATTAACTTGCTCTAAAATAAATGCTAATATTCTCTTCTATGACAGCCTGCCTTCAAAGGTCAGACAACCCTTTGGGCCCAAATAGACACCATTCTTGATCGGCTTGGAGTAAGAATACACTACAAGACTCTTACTCCAAGACGATCAAGAATGGTGTGTTATATATATATAATATTTTGAATTTTTGTGAAATTATATATTTCTGTTTGAAATTAAAAAAATTACATATAACGATCGGCAATTTTTTTAAATCACATATTTTTTTTCCTCTAAATTTAAAAAGTAAATATTTTTATATTTGTGGATATATTACAAGAATTTTATCGGATATATATGTATCATTAGAGTTAGAAATAATTGGAGAATATATATTGTTTACCGTCATTCAAATTGAAATAAAATTACAAAGATATTCTAGTTTGGTTAAAGAAAATTTTTTATTCAATTGAAAGGTTTATCTTATATTAAATTTCAATTTAAGATGTAAAATAATTATTTTGCTCTTAGTTCGGTTTAAATCTGTTTTAATTCAATCTCAAATTAAATCTAAATGAGAAATGTAAAATAATAATTTTACCATGATCTAGTTTAAATTCATTTCAATTTGTTCTTACTAAAATTAGGTTTAATTTAGGCCATATCTAAGTCTTGGCATAAACTAAATCTAAAGCTAATTTTTACTCATTTTCTCTATTATATTAATCTAGCTTCGATCAAAAGTATTTTTATTTATCTAAATGATATTAGATGACATTTATTTTCCGAATATTATTAATTTTAATGATAAATTTATATCTGAAATATTTTTTAATATATTGAATAATTCAATAACAAATTATATTTTTTTAAATTTTAAAAAAATATGTAATTTGAAAAAAAAATTTAAGAAGTTATATGTAATATTTTAAGTTTCAAGAACAAAAAATTCAAATTGATAAATTTTTAAAAAATTATATGTAGTTTTTTAAGTTTAAAGAAAATATATATAATTTAATAAATTTTTAAAAATTATATGCAATTTAGCCATATATATCTTGCAAAAGAATTTAAGATAAACACACACCACAGACATCAAATTGCTGAACAACAGTTAGTGGGAAATAACGGCCCTTTTCCTACTCTGAAGATTTTTTTAAACAATCACACATTTTTTAAAAAATATTACAAAAAATATTAACAGAAAATAGATAATTTGGATTTTAGAAAAATGTTGTGAGGTAGCGATTTAGGGCGTGTTTGTTTCAATTTCCAGAACCGGGAATCGGGGGAATGGAGGGAATTCCCGTGTTTGTTTTGATTCCCAGACCCCAGAATCGAGGGAATTGGCCATTTCCTAATTCTTTAGATTCCGATTTTTTTTTCCCGGCCAAAACGAAAGGAAAACACCGATTCCCGTGTTTTCCCATTGTTTTTCACTGTAGCACCCGTGAGTTTTCTCTCATTTCCCACGATTTCAGCTCTCCATTCCCGATCTCGTCCAGAGCTCGTCTTCTTCTCCACAGAGCTCGTCTTCTCCACAGCTCCATTTCCAGCTCGATTCCTCTGCCTCCCACAATTCCCCTACCTCCATCGATCCGACCGCTGCCCCGAATCAATGTGCCGGAGTGCCGGAGCGCCTGCCTCCCACGATTCGAGAGCTCATCTTCATCAGAGCTCGTGATTTCGTCCAGCCGGCCGAGTTCAGAGCTCCATCGCCCCGACCGCTGCCCCAAATCACTGCGCCGAAGTGTCGGAGCGCTGATTTGCAGGTGAGCTCGTGATTTCCAGCCGGCCGAGTACTGAGCTTCTCCATCGCTCCGACCGCTGCCCCGAATCGCTACGCCGGAGTGCCAGACGGCCGATCTACAGGTGAGCCGGTGATTCAGAGCTCCTGAGTTTAGAGCTCGTGAGTTCAGAGCTCGTGAATTCTAGCCGGCCGCTGCCCCGACCGCTGCTCCGACCGCTGCCCCGACCGCGCCCCGACCGCTGCCTCAGAGCGCCAATCTACAGGTGAGCGCTTTGTCAATTTCTGATCCGAGATTAGGGTGGAGGGTAATTAAGCTCTATGCTTATGATTGGAAAATACACCGTACTCCGTTGCTTTGCTTTAAAAAAACGAAATTACGCTTTTCCCGGTATAAGCTGCCATCGAATAAGGCTATCCGAATCATATCTTTCGATGACATATGGAGCTCGAGTATTCTTTGTTCGCTCTATGTATAGAAGGAAGGGTTCCGAGGTAAGGTTATCAATAAATAGTAATAGTAGAAGAGAGAGATCCCACTAGCTTGGCAGTAGGACTTGTTTCTGCTATTCACAAGGATTGCTTAGCGTGGTAGCATGGTTGTGTTGACTTCTACTTCCGGAATAAGAACACGAATTGCTCAAGTTGAATTGCTTTTCTCTTGCGAAAATGCATGATTGATGGAAAGCATATGGCCGAGATCTCTGATTATTGCTTTTGTTGTCCTGATTTTTCCATTCAGTTTTTGCATGGTTGTCTATTCATCTTATTTGTTTCTTTACAGTTGGAAGCATTAGTATGGGTTTTTGGAAAAAAAACCCCCAAATTTTTCAGAAATTTTGTTTAATTTATCCCATTGTAAATATCTTAACGATGATGGTTTTTTGATAAGTGTATTTATATTGAAATTTTGCAGCATCTGGTGAAGAGAAGGGCTGAAGAAATGTATTGGACCACAATAAATCAATTTGTTGATCAGGTCAGATTTGTAAAGTTAATTCGTTACTTTATTACACTTGTAGTATTAAAAATATTAAAAAGTCAATTTAGAATGTATGAATAAATTATTTTTTGACAAATATTTGAATATTAGATGGACAAAGACGAGTTAGATTTGTTCAGAATACGAGCTGCTGGATATTGCTACTTGATGACAGCATATTTGATAATGCTGATTATTAGCAGAAGAAAAGGAACTCAATTGCACATTGAACCAATAACCAACAAAGAGTCTCTGAGGGGTGGCAATCTTCACAATATTTTATATGGTGGTAGAAGTAACTATTTTGACTATTTGAGGATGGATGTGCCTGTATTCATGCAGTTGGTCAGTATGTTGCGAAATCGAAATCTCTTATACGATACTACGATACACGACATATTATCGTTGAGGAACAACTGGCGATATTTTTGCACTATATTGGTTTTCACTCAAGAAATAGAAGCATGAAGATAGTTTTGTTAAGGTCTGGTGAGACAATTAGTCGATATTTTAATGCATGCCTCCGAGCTATATGTGGAATCATAAATCAATTCATGTCTCAAGCAGACGCTTCGACACATCCTATCATAGAGAACAATACTAATTATTATCCGTGGTTTAAGGTATGTTATTATAACACATTAGATTTATTTGATTAAAAACATGTTTTTAATATTTGATTATATTTTATGTAGGATTGTATTGGATTAGTTGATGGAATACATGTGCATGCGAGAGTACCATCGAATATGATTGCACGTTTTCGTGGACGCAAGAGTGTCACACAAAATGTCTTAGTTGCAGTTGACGCCGGTCTTAAATTTTTGTATGTTTTGGCAGGATGGGAAGGATCTACAAATGATTTTACGGTATTAAAAGATGTTATTTCACGACCTCCTCCCGGTCGTCTGAAGCTGATAGAAGGAAAATATTACCTTGTTGATGCTGGTTACCCAACAATGGTTAGATTTATTGCACCATATAGGGGGGGTGAGATACCATCTGAAGGAACAACTGGGTCGCCCACCACAAAATGCAAAAGAGTTATTCAATTACAGGCATGCATCTCTAAGGTCTAAAGTTGAACGAGCTTTTGAGATTATGAAGGGACGTTTTCATATATTGGAGGCGACTCCTTTCTTTCCATTCAAAACCCAAGTTGAGATAGTTCTTGCTTGTTGTGTCATCCACAATTATATCATGATTGCTGATCCAAATGACGAAATACTGAACAGGAATGTGGATGTGGATGATGAGAACAAGGTTGCAGCAGAGAATGAGTCATTCTACATTAGCCAAACAATAAGGGAGCAACGTGAGGAGAATCTCCAATGGATTCGTTTGAGGGATAACATAGCTACAGAGATGTGGGAGGCTTATAATCATCATTAGGATTTAGTTGTGTCTGTGAACATATTTTTGTGTTTATCCTTTTTTGTTTATATCAAACTATTTCGCTTGTGCCTATATTTACGTGACTTATATTGTAAATGTCCTATTATTACACTGGTTTGCTTGATATGATGCTTGTTCTTTATATTAAATGTGTATGTATTATTATACTTGTTTATTAAAACCTATGTTATTGTTTAAAAGGTATGGACTCAGATGGATATGAAGCACTGGACTCCTCCAGCTCACTTTCTAGCAGGAGTCCTAACTTGGAAGTAGCAGTTGCAAAACAAAGAACAACCAAGGTCAGGATTCATAGATCACATAAAGTGTGGTCTAAAAGCAACTCTGAGTTTCTTATTAAATTTTTAGTTGAACAAGTGCATGCAGGTTTAAAGCAAGACAAGTCTTTCAAGAGGCAAGCATTTGTCACAACTGTAAATGTTGTAAATGCACAGTTCAATATTGAGTTCAATGCTAATAATATTGAAAGTCATTATAAGAAGACATTAAAGAAGCGAGTTGCAGTCATTAAAAAGGTACAAGACTTCAGTGGGATAGGGTGGATTAAAGATGAGAAGATGATCACAGCATCCGGACAAGTCTATATTGATATCATAGCCGTAAGAAAGAAATATATTTTTTCTATTTTTTTTATTTTGTAAATATATTATCAGTTTAGGTTACATCTAACATATTTTAAATAAAGTCTTGCAGCAAATTCTGGAAGCTAAATATATTTTGAACACACGTATACCCCTTTACGAGGAGTTGCTCCTGATTTGTGGATCAGACTATGCTACTGGCAATATGGCTAAATCTGCATTTGACAATTTTGGAGAAGATTTTAATAGAGAAGATGCTCAACAACAATATTCTGTAGACGAGGATACTCAGAATGTAGCTGATAGAGAGGGACCTTCTACCAACTATGCTACTGGTAGTTAGTTAAAAGGTAAACAGCAAGCTTCTTCTTCAGAGAATACATCGAGGTCACATAAGCGCAAGGGCAAAACTCTTGATCAGAGAATGATGGAAGAGTTGATTATCAGCATGCGTCAAGTTGCATCTTTCCTTCAAACAGCTGGAAAGGATTCTTGGAAGAAAGCCGTGTATCTAACTTTGATGAAGTTCAAGGGGGAACAATTTAGTAAGCCTTTTCTGAAACTTGCATGTAGGCGTTTACATGAGGACGAGGTTGATGACATGACATTTGTTGATGGTATGAATGATGAGGACAGAATTGAGTGGCTTCAGGAGTTTATGGATGATATAAGTATGTAGTTATATATTTTGTAATAACCTGTTAAGTTAAACTATATATTTAACCATCTTTTGAGCGGACTTTTGTATTAACCTGCTAAGATGTCTTTTCTAATATATTAAGTTGTCTCTGTAGTAGATACAAATCATCATAATATTTATTATGATATTTGTACATATAATGCAACTGAAGTCCCTTCATTTTTGGGTCTTTTTGTAAAATCTTATTAATTTTTAAATTATTTCAATAATTTTAAAATTAAAATTATTTTATTACTCAAATTATTTAAATATTACTTATTTTCAAAAAAATAAGTATATATTTTCTATGTTTATTAAAAATTATTTTAAAAGATAATAACAAAATTATATTAAATAAATTTGTAATTGATTATAATAAGTTATTTACATATTCTTTTTTTATTTTTTAAAAATATTTATTATTTTTAATTATTTTTATATATTTCTCAATTCTCTACAGTAAAAACTCATCCAAACATAAAAATTCAACAACTTATGAAATTGATCAATTACATTTATCAACCAAACAACGAAAAAAAATTGACCAATTTTCAATTTCCTACAATAAATATTTATCCAAACACTATAATTATCTAATTCCTTCGATTCTCCGGAATAGCTCATTTCCCACAATTTCACTCTTCCTAAACTCTTGTAATCTAACCAGCGCCCTTAAGAGTCACGTGGACGGTGAAGATATGCATCTAGGTCCTTCCCGGCGATTCCGTGCCCCCGAGTGTTTCGAAGAATGCCGATGAGTCCAACTTCGCCTTCTTGATCTCCGCCAGCGCAGCCAGGACCTCGCGGTGGCCCTGCCGGTGGGGGACCTTACTCGTCTTCGCGGCGCTCTTGAGCACCCCGACGCTCGCCTCCACCACACCCTAATCGAACTCCAGATCAACTAATCAGAGGTTGGAAACTATATCAATTCTCAAACCCTAGAAGCAGCACGGAACGGTTCGGTTTGGATCGGCGGCGGCAGGGCCGCTGGGTCTTCCTCGATGACTCCGAGCTCCGGCGGGGCGGCGAGGGAGAGGGATCGGCGGCTCCTCGCAATTGGGGTTTTGGGAGACGGGCGAAGAGGGAGATGAGGAAACGAGTAAACACTAGATTTGAGAAGAGGAAACAGGGGAGAAGCAGAGAAGGAGGAGATGGTGGCCATTGTTTCCGTGACGAAGCTCAAGCAGCAGCGAAGCCACTCGTTTCGTAACTGGTTTGGCGAAGCGGCCTAGTTTTGTTTCTTATAAAGACAAAGAGGGCCAGGCCCAGTCCATCTATTGCCAAGCTTTAAAAGGTTTTTTATGTATACACCCCTGACACATGTCATATTTACGTATCAACATTAATATTTTAAAAATTATGCAGACCCCCTGAAAAATATATTTTCAACCGAGTACCTCCGGTGATAGTCCAACAGCGAGGACCTTTTATTTTTTCAGGGGATTGTGCATATTTTGTCAAAATTTAAGGGTGTAAAAGACAAATGATTTTTTTTTCCGGGGGAGTATGCTTAAAAACAAAAAAATAAGCCTTCATTTAAAACAGGAAACATATCATGCTGCAGTAAATTAGAAAAAACAAAAACATAAAAATCAGAGACTAAAACATAAATCAAAATTTGACCTTAAAACACAAATGGAACAGTTACATGGAGCAGAGCCCCTCGCTGACCCATAAAACCACCAAAAAAAGGCCCACAAAAGCCCTCAGGCATTTTCAGGGTGAAATCCAGTTACAACATCAACCTAATTTCAGCTCTGTAAACACTAGAAAGGTTACAAAGGGCAGTCCATCAAAGCCTTCAATTGTCATCAGGAGGCTGTTCATCTTTAGGCTGTACGGGCCGGAAATCATCCCCATTGGGGTTTTCAGGCAATGGAAAAGGTGGCTGCTGTCCTCCATTCTCATCACTGGTTTCAGGATGGAAGTTTATCGGGAACTTGGTGACCCGAGGCTTGTCAGCCAAGATGTTTCTCTGGACCCTATCAATCAGAACCCTTGGTGGCGGTTCTTCTCTTAGCTGCTCATCATCGTAATCATTGTTTACATAGTACCCTACTCTGATAAACTCTTGGCCCATATAGGAGCATGTCAGAAGCAGCACTGTTACACCAATGATATCCTCCTGAATTTTTGAAGGATCTGCGGGGTCAGCCTGAAAGGGGAGCAGTGAAGATTTCTTACAAGAAGCAGATGTAAGTTTATGTCATCTATATAGTGTGGGTAAGATATTGAATCATATAGTAATACCTGGAGAACAAAGCGGTAGTTACCAACATTGACAGGTCCGACCAGAACACTCTCGAGAAGTTGATCACAGGTCTCATCCTCTGCAGAACCTACGTAGATGAGCTTCCATTCCAAGTCTGGAAAACAATGACCCGGAAGGTTAGTACATCCAATGTCAGGGAAAACCCAGAACAAAACTGATTTCTGAAAGTTAACCAAAAAAAAAAAATCATGCTTGAAATGTCAAAGTTCAAGTGCATATCAGCGCATTTCTTCACAGATACATCTTGAAGAAAAACATAAGCAACAGATATCTCTATCACAACCTGGCCTTCCTGGTCTCTCAGATTGTTTTTTCCAATCAAATTGAAGAGTTGAGACGCATTGTTCACTAATATTACAAACTCCTTCCTTATTTTTTCTAATCAAATTGAAGAGTTGAGACCCATTGTTCGCTAATATTACAAACTCCTTCACCGTATCCCCTAGCAAAGGAGAGAAAATTCAAATGTATGAACATGAAATTGTAGAGAAAATAATCCAAATAGACACTTCTGTACTCGTTTTACCATGCTTCTCAGACAAGCTATGATATATAGCAAATAAGACTGCCTCTAGTTCATCACTATCTTGTTGTATGAAGCACAAAAATTCCTTCTTCAAATAGAGTGCAATGTAGACTAGTTGCTTTTGCATAGATGCCTAAAGGAAATTTTGCAGCAGGAATCAAGACCACTGATTTCCTTCTTGGAGATAAGGTCAATCAGCCTGCAACAATTAGCTGCAAGACCCCAAGTTCTATCCTTGACATTTTTAAGCCTCACAAGCAACACAAAAATCAATAATTGGAACCAGAAATCATGTTCTACACAGCACACACCCTATCATTATTGATATACAATACAAGAAGCAAAATTGCATTTTTATAAGCAAACTTAATTACCAGGAAATAGTTCAGACTTCACATTAGCTAGTTGAGTAGGAAGTGTTTAATGTAATGATCATGCAACGATGTATGAAAATCTCCACATGGTTAATGTGTTAGAAAATAAAAAATCACCAATGCTAATCAATAGAAAATGGTGTTTGTTTTGTGGACAGTTCAACAAAGGGATTGCAACACTTTTTACACTACTATCATGACTATTCTAACTTCGCTGCCCTCTTTAACACTATAAATATGTGGCACAGTTGGATTTGAACCAGAAATTTCCCAATCTGGAGTTCTGATTGTCAGGTAGGAAGAGTGAATAAATAGCTAAACTGATACAATCAACATGGAAAAAAATTACTATGAAATTAGAAAGAGTTCAAATGACAGGAGAGAAGTTACAGTTAGGACATAGAATCAGACCAAGGTTCCTATTAAGTGCTGTGACTATCACCTAAACATGTACAAGTTCTCCATTTTACACCAAACCTGCTAACAGGAGAACCAACAGGATCTAGAAACAAGAATGAAATGAGAGAAACAGACTGCCATCTCTTTTTTGGCAAATATGTTGTTCTCAGTAGTGTCATAATACTGAAACAGAAACACACTATTGTTGTTTCACATGGTTGAGGTTGAGTATTAAATGCAATGACTTGACCTAAAATGTTTATCACAAAGAAATTTCAATAATTCATGTCAAGTACCAAGAGGTTTTATTAGCATATTCAAAGAACTTTATGAATTAAATATGAACGATAAGTTATGCTATGCCACATCTTAGTGCTATGTGTCTGTTCTGATGGACTAATATATCAAATACTGATTGGAGAGGCTATCATACACTATCTTTGAGTCTCTTTACTCAACAGTTATGTGTTCAGTAGGACTGCTTAGCAGCAATTCATCCATCAAGTGAACTGCCCATCAAAGCCTTAACTTTGAATCTTTCAATATGAACACATTGATGGATATTTCATCTTTGCACCAAGCCTTAGCAAGTAATGATGTCAACACATCATAACACGATCTCACAATGAAGTCATTGATGTTAGATGCAAGTTCGCCAGTTATTGAGCAAAAAGTAGAAGGTAAAATAACTAAAATTCTAAAATAAATTAGATATGACACATGTTGTCATGTTAAGAAAATTATTAAGGGAAAATTCCTTATAATCCCCTGAGAATTTCTCAATTTTCTAAAAATCACCTCTAACTTTTCAAATTTCTAATACCCCTGAAAATATTTTAATTACTAAAAAACCTAATTGAACACATGATCTTTATAATTTGCACTGTTCGTGTACTTGTAATACCTATACCTATACCTGTAGCGATACAATTTTTATATTTAAATAGGTTATGATCAAAATCAAATATATATGATTGGAATTAAAGGGTTATGATCAAATTTTTTTATCATGACTACTTAATCATATCTGTTTGGTTTTGATTATAACTGTTTAATTGTAGTCATATATGATTATTTTTTTATCATCTATGTAAAAAATGTACTGCTATAAGTTCAAAAACACGTGTTATATTATTGTCGCAAGTACAATGATATGAGTTGCAGGTACAGTGAAAGATTAAAGTACACCTATATCGACTGATTGAAAATTTGAAAAATCAGAAGAAATTTTCAGGAAAATAAAAAATTCTCAGGGGTTTTTGGGAATTTTTCCAAGTATTGATTATAGAAATGTTATGTTGAAAAAAGAGACAAACCAAATGAAACTTAACCAAATCAACTACTGCAACCCAATCCACTTTCGAATGGCAATGTTACAAGTGCACAGATGCAAGTGTGAGACCTTATTCCATGTTGGCATGTCTGCTAAGCAGGAGGGGAAAGGAAAGACAAAGAGATGTGAAGGAAAATATTTTCCCAAGGAAGCATGTCTTTTCTGGGTTAATAAACTATTAATACCTAAATAGCATCAGACATTCCTTTTCTTTCTTTCTTTTTTTCATTCTCTTTGCTTCTCTCCAGGGTGGATATGAGGATCCATGTAATGTTGCTTCTTTCCTCTGGCCTCATTTAGCTAAAGATGCAGTGAATTTCCATTAAATGTTGATTCACTTGAGTGTGTGATAGTTGGGAATATTGTAGATTGTGCCACTTGGTTACAATCTGTGACTGCCTAATTGACTATAGCCATATATGGGTGTGAATCGTATTTCGCTGAAGTGTACCAATTTCCTGCTATAGGTACCAATGAATTTGTTAAGTGAGCTTAAATGAGAACGGATGCTGCTATACACGTTGATAAACGTGATAATTAGGAATTCATAGAAGGCAGTGGACTTTGGAAAGTTTGCCTCCCAAGGATATCACTCAGGCTAATTTAGCAAGCAACAGATTAAGGCCATCAAGCAAAAGGCAGTTACTACATACATGTATCCGCATCAAGAGTTGATTTGAACGATATGCATCTTCAGCCATATTATGTGAGTTGACTATTGAGATCATCTTTAGTAGATTCTTTCATTTACTTCATTTGGTTTTTGGTAAGTTCTTACACGGTTTGTTGTTTGTCTTTAATAGATCTTCTATTTTTCAATGCATCCATTAAATTCCTGCTATTGGATTTTAATTTAGTGAATGAATTTGAAATATCTGCAGCTCAAATAAGTGAAGAAACAGAAAAAAAGAGCAAAAAATAGTCAAATCTATTTTCAAGCAAACAAGTAATGATCATCAAATAAATCATTGCCCTATTTACAGGAACTACCACGTCTGTTTCTAAATCCAATACACATATACAATTGGTACAGGGTTTTTCAAACCAATGACCTATGATTTTTTCCCCTTTTTTCTGCAAGGCTACCTATATGTTGCTAAATAAAATCAAGATAGGTAGAAGGACAAGAATTCCGACACAGAGATTATATGTCCTTAGGTAGAACTTGTAAAAATGAGATTTCTCATAAACATACACTGACATATACGTTAGGAGAATTATAATGGAAAATGTTCTTGGGTCTGTTTTGTAAGGGGTTAGAAGCACATCAAGTGATGACCACATAGCTAATAAAGAAATCATCCAAACGCGGCTTAAATTTCTACTACCAAAATTACTCACATCCAGAAACAACTATACCAATTTAGAAAATTTCAGTGATTAAAATCTCATCATGACTCAATATTCGCCCAACTAGCTAATCACAATTTTTTCGGGATCATCCCCTAGCAACCAGACCTCTCAAGGTTTAGCGTTGAATTTTATATCAACAAAGATGCTTCTTTACTAACGCTTTCCAATCAGTTACTTTGAAACAATTTTTCCAAAGATAACGCTACCTCACAAGGACAGATCCAACAACAAACAAAAGCATAAAAACAACAGCAGCAACAATACTAAACAAGATAAAAAAAAAGTAAAAATTCCCAAAAGGAAATTAAAGAAAGACAAAATCCACACCATCTTTGAGGGGAACGAGGCACTCGTAGGAGATCTCGAACTGGAAGGGGCTGAGGAAGGCGGCGGGGTTGTCGAGGACGGTGACGTCGGTGATGTTCACGGCGCTCATGGTCGACGGAGGCAAGCCCTAGCTATCGAAACCTTCATCCAAAACCCTAGCCCCGGGCGCGACGACGACAACGAAGGGTGGCGGGAATGTGTCCGGCCGGGCACTTGGGTGTAGATCGCCGGCGGCCGGAATCGAGATCGGCGGGAGAATTCTTTTGAAATTTTTGGGTGGTGCCACTGTGGGGCAAAGGTGGGGCGACGGGTTTTCTAAATTTCAAATCCGATGGGTTCAATGGAAATGGGGATGGAACTGGGCGACGTACGGATTTCGTGAAGAAAAAGGGGCCGATGTGATAAAATAATAATAAATTAAGAATTTAATAATCGCGGAAAGGTTTTTGGTATTATATCCCTCAGAAGTTTTGATACCGCGTGTATAGTTCCCAAAAAAGTTATAATTACACCAATACCCTTCAAAACAAAATTTCTTCTACCAATACTCCTTCCACAACGTGTTACTACCTAAGACTACAGCTAACTCATATTTTATCTCTAGTTAGTAACTAATGTAAAATGACATTTTTGCCTCCGATCCGACCAAGCTACTTTATAAAATTTCATTTAATATTTTTTATGAAAATTTTGATAATATTTTTTTTTTCTAAAAAAATGGGTGATCTAAGTCTTTGGGCGCCCGAGCCCCTACAAATTTTTTCAAAATCAATATTAGTAAATCACTTATAAACTAATTTTTTTATTAAAATTAATCTTATAATAATTTAAATTTTTAAAAATTATTTTATTTTTTTTAATATTTTAATTTAATAATAATAATAATAATAAGTAATATTAATTTTTAAAAAAATAATTTTGAAAAATGCTGATTCTTACCTTAAATCAAATGACGTCCAGATGAAATGAACTCCGTGTGCCTTGCATCCAAATGAATGCCATGACGTGAGATGTCTATTTTTGACAAACACCGAGACCTTGGCTTTTGCTAGGAGTAGATGTCTAAGCTCCTGCCATCCGCTTGGCTTTGAATGTTGTGTTCCTTATTCTTCCCGCATTCTGATCCTAATATCTATATAAACAATTTTTTTTACGTTTTTCAATACCAATAATTTTTCAAAGGTAGCCAACTTATATTGAGTATTTTCTTGAAATTCTCCGCAATTTTCAGAAAATTTTGGTAATTATTTTTTCTTGATTTTTGATCGATGATTCAAAAATTATTGCATAATGGAGCCACAGTCTTAAAGTTTTTCATCGTAATTTTTAGCTAGATTTTTGAAAAGAAGTGAGAGATCACGCACGCATCATCAGATTATTTTTTTCTTTTACTATCTTCATTGCATTATTGTTCTTTTCATTGGTCCCATATATATTATAAGCTAATTAATCTTTAGCTATATTTAAAGGGGGTCAAGGGGGATTTTCGGATCCTCCCTTGCCAAGACGGTAGATAAGTCTCATTTAATATTTTATTATTATTATTTAATTAGTAAATTATGTTCTACACGTGAGAATCTTATAAGAATTTTTTTCATTATCTTCTCATGTACATACAAAGACAAGTCGTATGTTGCTAGTTGGATATATCTTATGCTCGGTGAAGGAGTCTTACAAATTTCCTGTAAAATTTACATGCTTTGTAGGTCGTGTATAAATCTCAAAGTCCATACATGTGTTGTGAAGCTCTACATGACATGATCAAGACGAGCGCATTACACTCAATATTAGCACCACATGATCAAGACCTACATAATGACAATTATGGTAGGACTTTTTTGCGCTAGATAAGTATTTTGCATCTAACCTAAATCCAGAAACCTCATAGGTTTTGAGTGTTGTTTAAATTATATAATTTAATAAATTTGTTGAGACATAACTGATTGATAAGATAATCTAAGTGCAAAACACCTTCGGTCAAGTAGAGACCTTATTGATATTTTATTTCCTAATATTTGAATTCTGCACTAACCGATATCTTGGAAATATAGTAGGGCTTAGAAGTACAACTACTTGGTTGGAGCTTTATATTTTTCATCTCAAACGTAGGTGAATTATATCTCATTTTTCTTAAATAGACTCGAAGATTACATCATACTAGATTCAGTCATTAGGCTAAAAAACTAGTAATTCACCAAATGCCCCACAACCCAATGTCGATACCTAGAACCATAACATGGCATTTGAATGGAACATTCAAGAGTCTAACCTATGTTGTAGATAATGCAATTCGTGAGCTAGTTGTACTATTTTTTTTTTTAAGTTTTCCCATGTGAAATTCAAAATATAAGGGATATTGGAATGTCATATTTAGAAATATCATAGTGACGTGCATAGTACAAACTACTAAAAAATTCAAGTGAAAGTCTAAAAAATGACAATGATTATTTGACAATCGTGACTAATATATATAACCTTGAGTTTTCTAATGTTATGACCATGATTAGCATTTAAGTTTGGTTTTGATAGTTTAACTTCATTCATTACAAAGAAGCAATAAATAATTGGTGGGAATATTCAATGTCTCTATCTAATAACAACATTGTCAATTCAATGTATACAAAAATCCTATCATATAGGTCGCTTTGGCCAATATCACAATTTGTTACAAAGTTATTTGCATAAAAAAAAATTCACATCACTGTCTTGACGGTGATTGATATTTATTCCCTATTGACTTCAAGGCACCAAATTTTTGCCAATACGATGACATCAAAAATTCTAACCATTATATTGATGGTTTTTTCTTTTATTGTGCATGCTTACAACATAAACGAATCAATGATAACTCACATGTTCCAAAAGTCCTTTGAGTCCAACAATATAAGCATGTTCATCAACCTCCCATACAAAAGGTTGCAGTCTTTAGAGGCCATCTTCATAGTCTTTGGTAGCATTATACCCATTAGGTGGCCCATATACTAGTTATTATCGAGTTGATAATAGAAAAGATCCATGTTGGAAAAATCCTCATCAACTACATTAACTATTGGAGGGAGGAGATCATGTAATTGCATATCCTATTGACTAAAAAAAAAAAAGAAAATTAGTCTAATTATTAAAAATTTTCCTTCTTATTTTATATTTGATTTACTATATTGTGATATCTATTCATTTGAAATTTTGTATTGAAAAATACATACTTGGGAGAAGTTTATAAGAGAAACATAAACTACGCTAACAAAAGGTTTGAAGAGAGAAAAGGTAAACCTCTATTGATGAAGTCATTAGTGGAGGAGACGAGTCTCAAATTAACCAAATCTCAGCACCAAAAGCTAGCTTAAGGAATGCTCAACGTTAGTCACAACAAACCTATCAGCATTCTCATCCATAATCACAATGAACCAAAACCTTTTCAAAATTTACCAAGTCAATTTTCTACTAAACAACTATGCTTTGCTCGTATCCCCTTATTATAAATGATCTTTAACATTTTTATAATACTCTTTACAAATAATTGCATTCACCTCTCAAAGCCTAAGCCTATCCCTTATGATGTGATTTTTTCATGCTTTTGTCCTTACGATATAATCCTATGATACAATTTTGAATAATGTTTTGTTTTAAAAATATTATACATAATCTTAATAATTAGAATATCATAAATCAAAAAATAAACCCTATTTATATAAAGAGTGGTGGTTGAGAAATACAATGATAATAAGTAACACCTTTTGTATTAAGACTAACAATATAAATCTCAAATAAATTATTTCTAAATTGAGTGAATTATAAAAAAACATCTAAATTGGATATTAAAATTATTTCTAAATTGAGTGAATTATAAAAAAACATCTAAATTGGATATTCGGAATTTTTCCTTTATAAATCCCATAAAATAGTTTATCTATATGTCTATTAATTGACCATCATTTGATCGTTTAGTTTGTCTTTAAATAATTATGTATTTATCTATATTATACAATATTTTTGTTAGTTTAGAAACAAGACTTTACGGTTAGGTATTATTGATATGCTTTGACTATCTCGGTGGAGTCCATGGCAGCCACATACACATCAACCACGTCCACTAACAAAGCCCAACAGGTCAAACCAAACCCAAGTCCACTGGGCCTGCCACGCTCACGTGATCCAAGAAACTCGGACTTCAAAGCGCTTCCTAAACTCCACCTCACGAGCACACCCTTCACGTCAGCCTTTTATACCCTTCTCCCCCATTTCATTCCCCGTCCCCAACACCTTAAAAATTCCACGCTCCCTTCTCCTCCATCTCCATTTCCGGCGGGAATGCTCCCCCTCTGAGCCCTTGGCTGGAACCCTAACCCTGGATCACCGCCGTTCCGTCTCTCCCGATCTCCGGCCATGGCCACCCGCCGGGCCATCTCCCCCCTCCTCCGCTCCTCCCGTCGCGGAATTTTCACTCCACGATCGCCATCTCCGGCCCTAATCTCAAGGACATCCCCCGCCGGATTCCTCCTTTCTCCCGTGGCGAAGTACGCCGCCGCCGCCGCCGCCGCCGCCGCCTCCGCCTCCGCCTCCCCGGTCCCGTCGGCGCCGCCGACGAACACTGGTGCTGGTCCTGGGGAAAGTATTACCAATGAATTCACCGGCGCTGGCGCTATCGGGAAGGTCGCGCAGGTCATTGGTGCTGTTGTGGATGTGAGGTTTGGCGAGGGATTGCCCCCGATTTTGACTGCTTTGGAGGTTCAGGATCACTTGATCCGCTTGGTGCTTGAGGTCGCGCAGCATCTCGGTGAGAATATGGTGAGGACAATCGCCATGGATGGTACTGAGGGGCTTGTTCGTGGGCAGAGAGTGCTGAACACTGGATCTCCAATCACCGTGAGTTCTCACTGTTTGGTTACTTTATTGTGAATTCCTTAGAAGGATTGTCATTTGCACTGGATTTTATGAGAATGTGTGGTTTGCGAGTAATTTTTCTCTTGAACACAACCCAATTTTGATAAATGCTCTTCTTTTATCTCATATTCGATGTAATGTAGGTTTCCATATAGACTCACAGTTATATACTTGGAAAGTGATCTGTTTTACATGAATATGTCAACTAATAGTTTCTGCATAAGCCTTATATAAACAAAGTGGCTTTTGCAATAAAAGGAAAAAGACAAGAAAAAATTTTGATCAAATGCCAGTTGATGTTTTTTTATTTCTGATATGCAGATAACGCTATTTTGAGCCTTGAAGTGGGAAATTCTTTTCTATTTTCACGTTTCTTCTTCTCTATGCAAAAAAAGTTACTTTCTGCTGTCCAACTAAAATATATCCTTTTTATGAGTACATATATGTGGATTCTTATTATTGATTGCATTTGTTTTTTGTTAGGTTCCTGTTGGCAGAGCCGCCCTTGGACGTATCATGAATGTTATTGGTGAGCCAATTGATGAGAGGGGTGGAATAAGTAAGTTCTCAGGGCAGATTTTCTGTTCACATCAATGATTATTAATGATACACTTTTTGAATTTCTGTGCGTTGTTTGATGCCTATTGGTTCTCTTTCCTGCAGAGACTGATCACTTCCTTCCAATTCATCGTGAAGCCCCTGCTTTTGTTGATCAGGCAACAGAACAACAGATTCTTGTCACTGGTATCAAGGTAAATGTTTTTAAACTACTATCTGTTGGAGCTCATGTGTCAAAGCATGACTGTTTGAGTTTTTTTGTGCTTTCTTAGTTGGACTAGTTGTTATCCTTCCATTGTCTACAGTGATTTGCTGTTTATTGTCATATTTTTGTGTGTGAAACACGTGCTTATGTGGTCTTCTACAGGTTGTGGATCTTCTTGCACCTTACCAGAGGGGTGGGAAGATTGGGCTCTTTGGAGGTGCTGGTGTCAGGAAAACTGTGCTTATAATGGAATTGATCAATAATGTTGCCAAGGCTCATGGTGTTTGCATAGGATGATAGTTCATTGTTTTCCTTTCTCTCACAAAAAAGATGTTGTATTGCTTTGGACTTGTTTTATATTCCGTTTGTTTATAGTTTTCTGCATCAGGTGGTTTCTCTGTCTTTGCTGGTGTTGGTGAACGCAACTCGTGAGGGCAATGACTTATACAGGGAAATGATTGAGAGTGGTGTGATTAAGCTTGGAGATAAACAGGTTGGAAATATTATGTGTTGTGTATGTTCATAAACTTACTTTCTGTTTCTTTCTTAGTAGTTAACTCGTTGTCCTGTTTCATCTTGTAGGATGAGAGCAAGTGTGCTCTTGTATATGGTCAAATGAATGAGCCTCCTGGTGCCCGTGCTCGTGTTGGGCTGACTGGGCTGATGCTGGCTGAGCAGTTCCGGAATGCAGAAGGACAGGATGTGCTGCTCTTCATTGATAACATTTTCCGCTTCACCCAGGTAATCTTACAAAAACTATAGTCAATGTTTGATATCAGAATTAATTTGATTTATGTAATTATCTGGCCTTAGAACTTTCATTTGCCTCATTTCCCAGGCCAACTCAGAAGTGTCTGCTTTGCTTGGTCGTATTCCATCTGCTGTCGGTTACCAAACAACTCTTGCCACTGACCTTGGTGGACTGCAAGAGCGTATTACGACAACGAAAAAGGGTTCCATCACCTCTGTGCAGGCTATTTATGTCCCTGCTGATGACTTGACGGATCCAGCCCCAGCAACTACATTTGCTCATCTTGATGCCACTACTGTGTTGTCACGACAGGTCCTGTTTCTGTAGCATTCTTGGCTCCGTTGCATTATCTCTTTTGCTGTTCCATCCTGTGACTTTTTGACCTTTCATCTTCAGATTGCTGAGCTTGGTATTTACCCTGCTGTGGATCCTCTTGATTCCACATCCAGAATGCTTTCTCCTCATGTGTTAGGGGAGGAGCACTACAATACTGCCGTGGTGTTCAAAAGGCCCTTCAGAGCTATAAGAATCTTCAAGATATTATTGCAATTTTGGGAATGGATGAGCTAAGTGAAGATGATAAATTAACTGTCGCTCGTGCCCGAAATATCCAGCGGTTCTTGAGTCAGCCTTTCCATGTTGCTGAAGTTTTCACAGGTGCACCAGGAAAGTATGTTGACTTGAAAGAGACTGTTAGCAGCTTCCAGGTGAAAATTTCTTTTGAGGAACAAACTTCATCTTTATTATTGAGGATAAATTTTGGTAAATTATGTTTTCTCTGGTGGTGAATTTGCCTTTTAGTTTACCATCTCTTATTTGTTCTGCATCCTGCTTGCTCAGCTGCAACTAATGATGTAAACAAGCTGAGCTTGAGTTGGTTTGATTTGATTTGAAGAGTTCAACTGGAAATTAAAATTGAGCCAAGATGGAGCCTGGATGAATCACAAGCTTAAATCCATGCGAATCTAGAAACTAGATGAATATTTGAATTATCTGTCAGCTGCAAGCTGAAATCAAACTAGACAAACCATGCTCTAGTTTGCTTAGTTAGTTACCTTTTACTTTCAGATCTTGTGTTTTTAATTCTCGTCACTGACATACAACTTGATTATTTGGTACTACTATTTGACATTCTCTTTTCCTTGCAAAACAAAAAGAATTATGTTTAGAGCCATCTATCATGCTTGTGTTTTACCGATCCCACAACCAACATTGCAAACATTTCACCCCCAAAAAACAACATTGTAAATAACAAAAAGTTATCAAGTTCTTGTATTCTTATTTATGTTGAAAGAAAACTCATGGTAGTCTTGTTTCCCATTGCTGGTAGGGTGTGTTGGATGGAAAATAGGATGACCTACCCGAGCAGGCATTTTACCTTGTGGGAGGAATCGAGGAAGTGGTAGCCAAGGCTGAGAAGATTGCCAAGGAGTCCAGCGCTTGAGGATGATTTCCTTCCTAAATTAATAGTTCCGTTCTCGCAGTTGAGACAATAGCTGTGCCCAGAGCATGTCTAATTTTTTTGTGGACGGGGCTACAGTTCGTGTGGCAGCTTTTCTTATGTGCAGTTTTGGCAGCAAAGAGCGGCTATTTTGCCCCCAACTCGCTCAGGGGTTCTTTTTGGCCAATAAAAAGTGCGGACATTTGTTTTAGCTTTCATTAAATATATCTTTTTTACTTTTGTTTATGTTTCAAGATATCAAAGTTGACTTGTTGTTTTTTTACAATTTTTTAACTTAATTTCTTGCAACGGACACGTGTTTGGTTGGAAAATATATCTAAGATTATTCATCCCTTAGGTCCGGAATAAATTAAAATCATAATTTTTTTTTTTGTTTATCGTTGGATAAAAGTCGACAATTTGACTATAATTCTGGAGTGGGTTGATGTTCACGGAATAAAATCTCCTATTTCTGGCTTTTTGTTTTTTCAGTCAAACCTCGGATGGATTGGACGGCTCCGATCGTCCAAGTCAAACAGTCCGGCACATCCTGATGCCGATCAAACGTTATCATTGTCCCGAACAAACGTCAATGGCATTTCGGTAATTAAATTGCAATACAAAGGCTAAACTTCCTCGGCTATCGCGAGAACCAACACCTCCGTAATTCCATTCCCCAGCGCCCGCAGAACCAGATCTTGCTCCGCTCTCTCGAACCCAACACCGAACACGCTTTTCCTTCCATCTCATCCGTCAAAATCTTCTCAAAATTCGATCCCTTTCATTTTCCCCGAATCTTGAAGTATTATATATAGCAAGCCCTGACCTCTCTCTTCCATTGATCTTCCCTTCTGCTTCTCTCTCTCTCCAAGGGCTTCTTCTCGATTTCTATTTTTCTTTTTCTCCAGATCGATAACGATGGCCGGGATCAGGTGGACGCCTGAGGACGCCGATTTGTTCCCAACGCGGCCGGTGGCGGCGGACCTCATCTCCGACGACGACCGCTCGGTGGCGGCGGATTCGTGGTCTATCAAGAGTGAGTACGGCAGCACGCTCGACGACGACCAGCGCCAAGTTGACGCCGCGGAGGTCCTCTTCGCCACCAACTTCCCCGCCGCCTCCGATTACAGGTATCCTCTTTGTTTCCAATAAATGTGCGCTTGAATTTAGTACGTTCATGGCATATTGATGCGTTTGCTTGAATGTTGTTTCATTAGTCAATGAATCGCAAGGAAATTTGAAAATTTGGATGGAATATGCAGAAAAATTTGATGTGATTGCCAAATTTTTATGTTTTTACGTTTGGATCGGTCAAATGTACCAAGTAATGTTTATCTTGTTGATTGCAACTCTGATGGGAAAATGTTTGTACTGACATTGCAGTTCTGACAAAGAGGTGCCAGATGCGAATGATGTTGAACCATCAATGTTGGGATTGCAAAGCTACTGGGATTCAACCTATGCTGAGGATCTCGTAAATTTTCATGAGCATGGTCATGCTGGAGAAATTTGGTGAGTATTCCTCTAAACATTATGTATGCTGCGGGTGCCAGCTTAATTTCTAAAGTATGTTTTATTGTTGTTGTATCAACTTACAGTTTAAAGTGCCCATAGGTAGGGATGATAAAACTGACGTTTGATTAAACGTTATATATTGCTTTACATGTTTTAAGACTTCTATGTAGCCTAATGTGTTAAAATGGCATGTTAACTGTTCTCAAAGCAATTTCAAGGAAATGTAGGGTTGGTGATGTGATGTTTAAGATACAACTTGATCTTATCAGACAT
The DNA here is from genome assembly GCA_005019695.1 of Trichopus zeylanicus subsp. travancoricus. Taxonomy (NCBI): domain Eukaryota; kingdom Viridiplantae; phylum Streptophyta; class Magnoliopsida; order Dioscoreales; family Dioscoreaceae; genus Trichopus; species Trichopus zeylanicus. The sequence continues at coordinate 393,542 of RXID01021608.1, forward strand.
TTTGAGAGCTGTTGACTTGAAAATACAAATTTTCCCTTTCCTCAGGTTCGGGGTGGATGTCATGGAGATTGTTGTGATTTGGACCAGAAACTTGTGTTCAAACATGTTAGGAGCTAGTAATACCGCTGATGCCAGCAACAATAAATCTGAACCCGATAATCTCTCTGTAGATTTGTCCACTTGGAGTGTGCTTGACATTGGAACTGGGAATGGTTTGCTTTTGCAGGAGCTTGCAAAGCAAGGGTACTCTTTCAAAACTTGCACCACCTTCAGTTCTTCTAGTTCCCACTCACTTTATGATTTCTGCCAATTAAAGCATCTTATCATTTGTTTAGTTTTTTAATATGAAAGCGGGAAACTGGAATATGTAAGTAAAGCTGGTTGTGATCATCTCTTATGAAAACATTTCTTCCGTATGCTTGCTTATGTTGTAAATTAGCTCCAATTAATGAACACTTTTATCTGCACTTAAAATGTGGTTGGGTGTGAAAAATCGTCTTATTTATCTGTTTGACCTTGGCAGCTGAGACTTATCTCCTTTTGAGCTGTTTTAATCTATTAGAAGCTTGAAGTGCTGTTCTATAGTTGTTTCAGCTTAAAGTTCACTCTTTTGAATTGCCTTTCAGGTTCTCTGATTTGACCGGAACTGATTATAGTGAAGGAGCAATAGAACTTGCACGAAACCTTGCTATTCGTGATGGATTCCCTAGCATTAAGTTCTTGGTATGCTTTATTCCTTTTTGATAGCTAGCTCATTTGTCTTATCCATTTCCTCTTTCTATAATTAAACATGCACACGAGTTATATAGATGAAGGTGTTGCAGAAATGCCTGCAATCAAATAAATAGCTCTCAAATTAAGTGCACTATATAAGCATCTGTACTCATATTTGTATGTGTATGCTTGTGCATGCACTTGTGCATCTTTTTAACTGATGTATAAATCTATGTCAGATTAAACATCTTTAGGATGTTTCCCTTACTTTCAGTGATACACTGATATTTTTGCTCAAAAATAGGTGTCACATTAGTTTATATCAGTGTTGTTAAGCCAAACGAGATATGTCAAATCAGAAATATCTCTGGTTCAGTTAAATCCTGTCCAAGGTGGTTCAACCAGTTGGGTGTCTATGTCGTTTTGAGAAACAATTGTGTGCTTTTGCATGATTTTTTTTTCGTGCAAGTCTCTTTGGATGCAGTTCTATTGTTGATTTTTCATGCTATTGCTATATATAATCTTAATCATATTTTGTATACAATTTATGTTGGCATGTTGGTATTATGTTGCATTGATTCTCATGAATTCCATGTTCGAATCTCATTTTGTCTGTTTATAACTTCTCTTTCTGGTAAAGCAACAGCTTAGTTTGTTTTAACCTAAACTAGCCAGTTCAACATATTTTTATTGTAATTTGGTTCAGAAATCAACTAGAATTCCAGTCTAAGCTTGTCCGACAAGCTAGTCTGGTCTAGTTTTAACAGCATTGATTCAAGTCTGGTTATTTGTCAACAAAACTTTTTAATTTTGATTATGTACGACATGTTCTTATAGGTTCTACATTGTTTCATTCATTTTCATAAATGTGAATTGGAACTTTGAATCCCTTTCAATGGATTTTTGCAATTCCATAGCTGATAGTTGTGTCTATGCTCCACTTGTTACATGGGTAGTTATCAATCACAACATGGCTGCATCCCTTGTCTGAGAAAGGATGTTCCCATGTAGTAACATTTTATTGGGTAGATTCAGCTGACTACTTGATCAAATGATATAACGATTTCTATATACATTAAAGATGTGACATTTTGCTCTCCATTGCTCCAAGTTCCTAGATACTAAAATATTAAAAGAGGTCTATTGCTACTATTTGTGTAATTTGTAACTATGGTACTAGTTCTTTTTCAACTTCACCGTTAATCTTTTTGCATACTCTTGTTTGTCTGAGATTAGTCTGATGAACAATTTCAGGTTGATGATGTTCTTGATTCAAAATTGGAGAGAAAATTCCGGCTTGTGATGGACAAGGGTACTCTAGATGCTATCGGGCTGCATCCAGATGGTCCTGTCAAGAGGTAACGGTAGTTTTAATTCACCATTAAGCAATGGAGATACTTTCAAAACCTGCCCAAATTTGCAGGATTCATATGAAACTTGCCTAAAAGGATTTTCCAAAAAGATTTCCATCCTCTAGGAGGTCTTATATAGGGGTGTCAATTTGGCTCACAGCTCCCGAGTCGCTCAAGTCCGGCTCGAGTTCACCTCGACTCATTTTCTAATGAGCCGAGCTTGAGCTAGACCCCCGCTTGCTCAATTCCAGCTCAAGAGCTCTTTTTTCTAATATATAACTATAATTTTAAAAATATATTCTATAACATATGACATATAATATATATTCAATTATTTAATTGTGATGTTTTAATTGATATAGTTTTTTATATTTAGATGTTATCATATTAATTCATCATTTAAATATTAAAATTTTAATTATTTTAATAAAAAATAATTAAATTACTTTTTTAAAATTTAAATTTGAGTTGAGCAGAGCTCGGCACAGCTCGGCTCATTTACAGCCCTAGTCTTGTATAAAAAACAGTGCTTGGATAAAGTTAATGCATCATTACTCTCTATCATTAAGTATTCGAGATGTTTCTAAAGCCTCCCCAAGTCTTTTAAGATTCTTTTGAAACCTTCTGCATGTGTTTGCAGATAGATTTTCCTATCTGGATGATTATAGATAGAACACTAGTCCTTTATGCAGCAAAAAGCACAGCCACTATTGTGACTATATTTCTGCAGTGGCACATGCTGTATGGTTCTCATGATTTCAGTATATTCATGACATGGTTTGAAAATTATATCATTAACTCTTCATTGTTCTGATATATGTATTCGCAAATGCTTCCTTTTAGAAAACCAATGTGATAACTATGAAACTACAAACGAGAAATACAAGCTTTGAGATTTCTTCCATGCGATCCTAGAGTGCAGTATACTACTAAGGACATTGCTAACTTTTAATTCTTGTTTGCTTTAAAGTGATCATCTCATATTTTTTTTAATTACGTGGAGCGTAACTGGAACCACTAACTTAATGCACTGGTCTCTGTTGGCTTTCCCATAAAAAAAAAAGTAACATGAACATGCAAAGGCAACATGCTTTATGACTTGTCAATTCCACATGATTGTTTACTTTGTTGTTTACTTTGTTTCCTTTTCTTCTTTTTCTGTCAGGATGATGTATTGGGAGTCTTTGTCGAACCTGGTTGCTCCGGGTGGATTGCTGGTAAGCTGTCGTTGCATCAATTTGTTTAACCAGATTCCAAATCCCTCTTAACATCATTTTGTTTTTTAATATGCTTTTGTAGGTCATTACATCATGCAACAATACAAAAGATGAACTACTGCAAGAGGTGGACGATTTTAACAAAAGGGCAGGGTCGCAAGACCTGGACCGAGAGCAAGGCAGTGAACCTCCTGTTGTCTTCAGATACTTGGACCATGTCCGCACATACCCTACTGTCATCTTTGGTGGTGTGGAGGGATCCCGTGTGGCCACGGTCGCATTTGTTCGTAACTGAAACCAGAATTTCAATATTTCCTAGGAATTGAGTAGGATCCTTCTGTCTGATGTTTTGGCACCCAGCTGTGCCTTTTGGTTTTCAGGAGTTTTATCATGTGGTCTTGTAAGAGTCTTGTATTAAAGAATGTGTTTTATTTTGGACGACTGGACTCTACTGAAGCTAGAATTTGCTCTTTTGTTTCCAATGCTTTTTAGAACTTTTTTCATCAGTGAAGCAGGTGGCCAGGTATCTAGTTCTCGCTGAATTTTATTTAGTTATTTTTTTTTTGAAAGAGAGTATTTGTTAAATAATTAAGGGTCAAGTTGTTAGATTTTCAGTATCTGATGTGATTTGATAAGGCCTTGCCAAACCAAGTTTTGAGCTCGGTCAGAATTGTTCTCCAATGGAAATAACAGTCTAAGCCGCCACTAAAAGAACATTTTGGTTTGAAAATTATTTAGGCTTGTTTGGATGACGAGCAGAAAATATGATAATTACAGTTGGTATGATTAACATAAAAGTTATTAGTTGTGGTAATCTATCTCGTCACCGTACATACTTGAACCCTGTGCCAACAATATTTTGGCCGTAGGGACACAGATTCACGATCCTAGTTTTCTCCCCATGGCATCAAAAAAATTAAATCAGTATGCATATTTTTTTAAATTTTTTAATTACATTCATACTCTCGGGGCGTTGCGTTTGGTTGAAGGTCAAGACTAGTGAATCACTTTTGTAAATTAATATCTTTTTATCAAAATTAAGGCTTTAATAATTTAAAGCTCAAAAAATTATTTAATTTTTTATAATAATTTAATTTAATAATAATATAAAATAATAAATATTAATTTAACAAAAAAAATAATTTTGAAACAAGCTAATACTAATTTTGATCCCAAAACAAATGGGGCCTTATGCTCTATCACGGTGAACCATATTCCTAAATTGAGAGGCAAATTGTCTAATTGTACTTATTCAATTCATCGAATTTCTTCTAGTAATATATCAATAATAAACTCAAAATAAGGGATTACATTTGAATTAGCCTAACAAGATAGATAAAACTATTAGGCCTTATTTGATTTGGATGAGGATTATTTTTTTTAGAATTTTTTTTTAAAAAAATTAATATTATTTATTTTATATTATTATTATATTAAATTATTATTAAAAAAATTAAATAATTTTTCGATTTTTAGATTATTAGAGTATTAATTTTAATAAAAATATATTATTTTATAAAAAATAATTTATTAGTATTTATTCTAATTCTGATTTTATGCTTTTATCACTGTTTTGACGAGCGATAGATATTCGATCCACCACACCATGTGAATGTGATATTTTAGAAGGTAAGTCTTTTGCCGCGATAACCATCTTTTGCTTCAACTTTTGCCGAGAAAGAAATATCACCTTTTGCCTCCGTCCTACTACTCCGCGGCCGGCGACCCTCGTCCCGGAACCCTAGCCTTATCTCTCTCCGCTCCCTCTCCTTCTCCTCAGCCCCGATATCCATATTCTCCCAGTTCGGCTCTGTTCCTTCACCATCGCCGTGAGGGCGAGCTCGGCGTCGGAGAGCAAGCCGGAGTCCCACGGGCTGGTCCAAACCTCGCAGCTCGAGGCCCTCTTTGGGCTCTGGTACCCCTTCAACATCTACTTCAACATTTATAATAAGCAGGTCTGGTGATCTTGTCGATTTTGTTCTTTTGCTTCTGAGAATTGGTATTATGGATCGCAGATTGGTTTGGCTTGATGTCACGAGCTGGTTTTTTTTATCTATTTTGGTGTTTGAACAGTGATTTTCTGTATATTTATTGCTGCAAGTAGTACTATAATTGGATCGATTGATATATCTATCTTTGGCTTTCATTTTGAGGGTCTTATCACAGTTCAGTAAGATTTAGCTGTGAAATGTTTCGAGTTCTACGAGATTTCATAGAGAATGGTGATGATTCATTGTGCCATTTAGTTTTCTCTACTTCTAGCTTCTGATTGAAAGCATCCGTTGTCATTTTTCTTGTGGTGGATGTTGATTTATCATCTTGTGAACTTTGCATGCCGATGTATCATTATTCTAAGATAGGAACTGAAATTCTCGCGGCTCTTTCAATCGGCTTATCAATGTGATTTAGTGTTAACCCTCTGTCTGTTGATTGTGCCTCGAATTCCATAAACCGATCACACTGTATCTTGAATTCTGTAACCCGATCACATGTCTTACAGACCTTGTGTTAAAAGGAAAAGCATCCTCCTAGTTTATTAAAGAAATAGTCTGCTCTCTAATACTGCATTGATGTGAACAAATTACTGTGACAGATCTGTCATCTAACTGTTACCGGGTTGAAAGAGATACATAGGTTGTTTGATGATGTCTAGTTAGTGACTTAATGAATGTGTGGGACTAACTGGATTCAACTTGAACCATCAATGGGCATTGTTATAGAAAATTAGCTTTTCAGACTGGCTCATCAATCTTCTTTTTCCTTGCTAAACTTGAAATTTCAAATGATTTCTGTGTTTGCAGAAAATGTTAATTGCAGATTAGTTGATTTTGGTTTTTGATTCTGTAATATCATGGTTTTTTTGGACGTAATTTATTTTTTTGAAGGAGAAGTAATGGATCTGCTCTTTAAGTATTGATGGTGAAAGTAAAAAATACCTTTCAATGCATGGGCCTCATAGACAGTTTAGATTGGCACACCTGACTGAGGACATCTAGTCTTCAGGCTTTGGTTTGTTATGTTCAAAATCCTTAATACATGTGCTCAGGATAAGCTAGAGAGACATTTGACTTCTGGAAACAGTTATTGCTGGTTCTTGTCTTGAATCCCATTCACCTACTATGTTCTAACCTTGTTTCCACTGCCACTTTCTTTCAAACTTTTCAAATATGCTAGTGTGTTTTTTTTCCCAATTCTGCATAAGGAAGGCCAGCATGTATGACGACATGAAGATGTGGAGTTTCTTACAGAGGATCTTTTGCTTCATATTCTGTAATTTGGAGGATCAAAAGAAAACTTTTGGCATCATACAAATTATTTAGTATTTAGTTATTCAATCAGTTTGCAGGCCCTTCCATTCTTGGATGATCTGCGCACAGAAAGTTATTGGATAGTGTTTTGAATGTACATAGCCCTTTTGTGGATTAAGTTCACTGAGTCTATCGCGTCTCTTGTGGTGGTATGTGAGATAGAATGTGGAAAAGATCTGATATTCTATTTTTACAGGTTCTGAAGGTTTTTCAGTTCCCAATAACTGTCACAACATTTCAATTTGTTGTTGGGACTGTCCTTACCCTTTTTATGTGGACTACTAATCTGCACAAGAAACCGAAGATTACTTCTTCTCAGGTATGTTTTCTGTACTGTATAAGGTCTAATTTTGGAAATTAAAGTTTGTATCTTGATCATGGATCTGCTTTGCAGCTTGTAGCCATCTACCGTTGGCATTTGTCCCCGCTCTGGGAAATCTTTTCAAAAATACGAGTCTTGGCAAGGTTGCTGTTTCCTTCACAGAATCTTGTTCTTTATTCAAGGCTCATGCTCTAATGTATCCGTACTGGTTTTGTGTATGCATACTTTATTCAAGGCTCATGCTCTAATATATTGGATTCTTGGAGTCATTAACAGTAGAATCTGCATCACACTTGTATAGTGCTTGGGTTGTCAATCTTGAGTAGATCCCTAGAAAAGCCAGCACTATATTTTTTGTTTTCTGAGAATAGAAATTTTCCAGCACTGTAGAGATTTAGTTTCCCAGCATATGACTGCTTTTGCATGTAGATGCCTACTATCTGGGTTTTATTTTCTCTTGTGCCAATTGTTAGTGGTGTTGGATTGGCTTCCCTTGCTGAAGCATATTTTAATTGGTAAGCCTGAATGCAATATATTCAATCATTATATGTTTATAAGAATGAACTGTGTGAGTAAATTTTGGTGTTTTGACTAAGTATCATGTCTATCATTGTGCACACGCACGAATGTGCATGTATGTCCACCATTGTACTTCTCGACATCTAGGTGCTTGTCCTTGCTAAGCCCGTTGATTATAGTATATAACAGGAGTAATCTCTCTTGATTTGTTGAGACACGGCAGGATTTTGGAGTGCAATGCCTTCCAATGTTACATTTCAGTCTTGCAATGTTCTCGGCAAAAAGCTCGTGGCTAAGAAAGAGATAATGTGCACCCATAAAAACACTCAGCTATATGACTAGTGCCTTATTTTGCCAGCTACCTTTGGATCTCCTTCCTTTATAAATGATATAACTTCTGGTTTGATCATGCCATGCTCATCCTATGCTTCAATTTGTACTAAAATACAAAATGCCGGTTAGTAATTTGACGAGAAAAGCTCACGCTATTCTCCAGACTTATGCATAACCTGGGATCACACATCCTTCCTTCTAGTCAACAAAAAACAGGAAATTTATGTTTAATGGATTTCTATTTACAAACGAATGCAAAAACCAAACGAGCATATATACAGCAAATTCTCTGTCCAGATCATCAAACATGAGAAATTTATCCAAACAAAAACAATATGAATGTCTGTTCTAGTGCTAAACTTTGAACATGTTTGTGCCTTTGCATAGGTGAATTATGCAGCTACAAGCACAATGCTGAGTGACTTCTTATGATGATACAGCAGATTGACTAGAAGATAAGTTTTAGCTGACAATTTAAAAAAAATATTCATCCAACAAGGATCACAAAATTATACAGGGCATTTGCTGAAGAAATTGAACATAAAACAATCTATTTTTTGGGGCCTCGAACCCGTGGACAGCAGTGAAATCACCCACTTCTGTTTCCTTTTTTCTTACCAAGGACTCAGGAGGATACAGGAGGCATGTTTGCATAAAGAAGGGTGTAGAAAAGCTCAACTTCTGGTAGTCTCTGAACTGCCTGCACAAATTTATTGCCACTTGGCTCCTCAAGCAATGGTGGACCTAATTGAGCAACTCGTGGCAAAAGCTTCACCAAATGAACTTCTGATGAGCCAGATGCCGCAAAATGTGTGGAAATGTCCTCCATTAGAATGCCAACAACCTTTTTCAATGATGTTTCGGCAATGCTTCGGAAATCAGGGCTGCAAAGAGGATTCTTGCAAATGAGAAAGGGCAAAGTTAACATATTTGCAGAAGAAAAAGATGAACTAGAAGCCCACAGAAATAAGGAATATGACCATTTGATTTACTTAATGTGCTCTCCAAATGATGTCCCAGGTATGCTGTTCCAGTTTAAGCTTATACTAAAATCAAGCAAAAATAACGCAACACAGATAAATTTTTAATTGAAATAATTGCTGAAATGCAACACAAACATCATTCTTGGTATCAAATAATTCCCTGACACAAGTTAAAAAGAGAAGAGAGTAAATATTCCATTTTGAGAACAGAAATTTGGTAAGATGATGCCAGGATAACTTCTGCCAATGCAATATAAACTTTTATGTCAGGCAAAGCTCAATGTTTATAATGGCACAAAGAGTGGTCCAAGTTCATCCTACCAAATATTGTTGAATAGTATCTGTAATAGCTGTTCTTGCAGAGGAAACATGATTTTACACAAGCTTTTATATTTTCATTTGTGAATTATTTCTGTACTGGTAATGGAGCACAGCATAATATGGATACCTTGATAACACCGTTCGAGTCTCTGACAACAGTTGCTCTAGTTTGCTGATGTCCATAAGAACAGAGGAATCATCAGACCCATTTGAGGACATGGCTATCATCTGTCTATATGCATTAACATCTTCTGGTAACAAACAACTTAGCCAGTAATTTGACTCCTTAAAGCTCATGAATAACTCTAATATCTGGACAATTGTTTCCTGTAGTTTGCCCACACTGAAAAGATCCTTCAGTTGCTTCCTGCAAAAACATTTCACAAGTTAAGAATATTAGTTGCAATAAATGAGTAGGTTAGGGCTTTGAGTAGCGACTATAGTTGGGTAAGAAGATCGCAGATGATTGACGAAGTGTCCTCAAATCATGATTGAACAATGCCTACAATATAATATGCCAGCTGCTGGAAAAGCAGGAAAAAAGTTGATGTGGAATTATTAGGAGCAAAGAGTACAAAAAAAGCTGCTATATTTTGTATCTGTGCAGATCTAGAGTAAAAAAAAAAAAGACAAAAACAAGGAGAATTCAACATAATAGATGGCCCTTTCTTAGGTCAATAAGGCTGGTGTGGATAACAAAAATAGCTCTTGAAACTACATTTGAGACATGACAAGTACACAAGATCATTATGCGTCCATGAACATCTTACTCTCTCAAAACTTCCACAACAGCACTCTGCATATTGAAAATCAACGAGCTAAGGCCATAGGTCGAAAGATAATCTGCAGTTGCAAGAAATTCTTGTTGGCCATGGCTGTTCAAAGACTCAGCTGCGCACTGCATTAGTATTGGAGGATAAAAAAACAATTCAGAGAACTGATTAAACAGCATAGTACAATGCCTTCTATTGCTTTAATAGAAGTAAACATCAACATTTTTCAAGTTTTGATCTTCAAAAAGAAGCACCAAAGGGCATGCATGTGACACTTCATGGTAAGAGGTGCCATATGGCAGAATACCTTGAAGATGTAGGCTTTTGGGGCACACAGAAAATTATAAAGATGTAGCCATCGTCTATGGGAATATTTATGCATGCACATACATAACTATCCGCATTAGCTCGCTTTTCTTTGTACGTGTATGAAAAGTTGTATGGATGAATTGGTGCCAAATAGTGATAATGACTGCTAATGATGAATTGATTTGCAAATGGCTCGACTCTTGGGAAATTTTAAGACAAAATGGATCGTTGCTCATGCAAATATAACGTATAGCACTCAGATAACATGGCAACAGCTCTTCAGAAGTACCAATTCCAACTATGAAAACTACAAGAGCTTTATGTTACAATATGTATCTCAATCGGAAGAACCATAGAAAAGCATATATGCTATCAAAAGTATTAGTAAATAACGTGAGTTTGATTAATAAAGAAGAACTTAATCAAGGGCACAACAAAATGGGGGTCAAGTAATAAATATGGAGGACAATGAAGAGTTTATGACCATATTGGTTGGGAAAAAACAATGGTTGGCTGAAAAGCAAACTGATTAACAGTGGAATTGTTGTTGGCTCCTTACACTAAAAGATCCAACATTAGTAAAGGTCATATAACAGCCCAGATCTATGTCAACGTCTGCCCAAATGGAGTTGCACGAGTTCCTGAGACTGCCCGGGCACAATCAGGAATAAAACTATGCTCAATTTCAGATATTTTTCAGTCTGTGCAGAGTTAAGGTTTAAGTTTTTTGAAGCCACCCCATTAGGGAAGGTTCTGAAACAATTTCAGCCTAACCCTGAAAACCAATTTGGATGCCTGGATGGAACTCTTGTTCCATCTGTGAAACAAAGTGAGATGCATTTGGATTTAACCAAAATAACCAATAATACTTCTTTCAGGAGTTTGTTATAGGTAAAAAAGCATGCAAATTCAAGACAACAAATTCAATGCTTATTTTGAAAAGCTTGTAGAGATCACAAGTAATCATGTGCCAATTCTTTGTCAATTTACACCTATAACTAACTGCCAACAGTACATCAACAAACCCAAAAATGTAAAAATGTCTTCTTTGTCCCAATATGGAAGATGAAGAAAAAAAGTACTATATAAAAGGTAAGCCAAGAAGAAACATAGGAAAAAGGTCACTTGACTAATTAGGAAGCAAACATTCAATAATAGGGACACATAACAACAATCTACAAGATTCAATTTGCAACTTTGACAATGAAGTCATTTAAGAAAAGAACCATGCAATTCAATATTAAAGGAAGAGTAAAAGACACTTACTAGCGACTGAGAGCTTATGAAACCACGAGCAGTCTCAACGTAGAGATGCCTACCCAAGATGTTAACTTGTACTCTCACATACAACCAAAGCATTGTCATCGCCCATAACGATGATGCAGTCTTCGTGAAACCTAAAATACACAAAGTACAAAAGCACCCCTTGTCACCACGGAAGCCACAAAACACACTAAAATGAAGTATCATCCAAAACATACTTAAAATCTTAAGTCTTTCCCATAGCTCAAGCTTCTCCTTAGGAGTTAGACTACTCGGCCGCTCCTTGCCCTGTATCAGTCTCTCTGTCAAGAGGGAGAGATCCAACTCCTGCGCCATCCGCGACCGCAAGTAACACATCGCATAGGGCAGCGTCGTGGTGTCCGATATCCTCTGAATGTTCTCGAAGTGCGTTTGCAACCTTCCCATCATCCCAAACATCGAAAAATCATCAAAACAACACCACAAACCAAACTTTCTATTCAAACCAAAAAAAACAAAGAAACAAAAATCGTCACTGCGTCTTTATGAGCTCTTCGACATGGCGCTGGCCCTTAATCTGCTCTTCCAACTCGAGAGCGCTTCTTCTCTGGGCATCGTAGAGCCTATAGAGCGCATAGCCGCCGGCGACCACCCCGAAAGTCACCAACGCCTTCCTCCTGTGCCTTCTCCAAAGGCCCCTGATTTTTGATCCGATTTTCTCCGATCAGAGATCGAAAAAATCGGGAAAAAACGGGAAAAAAAACATGAAATCTAAGAGAAACTCACCTTAAATCGAACATGGCTTGATCATAGCCCCATTTACCTCGAAATCCCTAATCGATTCCGATCGAGAAGAGGGGTTTTGGCCGAGGAAATCAGACAAGGGTTTCGCGAATCGAGGGCCGGAGGTCGATGGCAAACCGCGCTTGTGGCGCTGGAATAATAACAAAAGGAGGTTATTTTGTTTCCTAACATTTACATAAAACCCCTTTCATTTCATAAATATTTTCATTGTGGTTCTTGTGTTACGGGAACATTATTTTGCAGTAAATGTATCCTATTAATTAGTGCTTTCGATCTGTCTCGTTTTATAGTTGTACTAAAAAAATTGTCAAATTTCAATAAAATTAAATATTTGATGAATTATCGAAATTTGAGCGATTGTATTTTTATGTGGGTGGGGACGCTTGTAAATTAATAATTGCAAGGTCACTTTTCTTATTATTTTGATAAAATAATGAGTGTTATACGGAAATTCGCCTTTTATGAATTTCACAAATCGACAATTCTTGTAGTTCTCATGTATCAAAACCAAGGTTTTAAGTTCGAAACCAAATTAGAAATTTCGTTTTGATTAGAATTTACTGTTTATATACGGTTCATCTTCTTTGTTTCGTTGGTGATGAGAGCGAGCAGAGCGGGCGCAGTGAGAGCGGCACGTGCGAGGCGAGTGCGGCGAGTGCGGGGCGAGCGCCGGTCGAGCTCGCGCAAGGAGCTCGCCGAGCGAGCTCGCGGGCGGAGCTCATGCAGGGAGCTCACCGGTCCAACTCAAGCAGGGAGCTTGCGTGGCGAGCTCACGCCCTCATCGGACTGGCCCCGCGCACTCACCAGTCTGCCGCCTTGCGCCCTCACCAACCTAACTCCTACTCCTGCAAGCTGAGACCGGCCTTACACTGGGGTTAGCGTTGTGGGCAGTCTAGTTTCGACCATGGTTTACAGTTTTGGTTTCGATTTCGGTTTTGGGACCGGCCGAAACCGATACGTTTCGGCCGTTTCAGTTTCAGTTTCGGCCGAAAGAATTTTTTAAATTATTAATTTGGCGGTGACCAGAGTTTGACTATATTTTGACTGTGCTTTGACTTCAAATTAAAAATATAATAAAATATTAGAAAAAAATTTTAAAAATTTGAAAAATTATGAATGAATTTATACTTAATTTTACAATAATTTCAAATATTATTTAATCTAATTAAAATTAATTTTAATAGTTAGTCACTGATATTGTCTGCTTTTAATATATATTAGTGTATTAAAAAAATATATAAGAAATGATATGAATATAATTAAAATTTAAAAATTAACATAAGCAAATTTAACTTTTCATTAAAATATATTTCACACGTACATAATTTAAAAATTCTAAGATAATACAACTAATCATCATAATCATCATCGGTTGAATTTGAAACATCTGGATGTGGAATTACAAATTTAGTACTTGGATGATCCGGACGAACATTTATGGGCATATGAATCAAAACAATTAGCTCTGCGCGATCTCATGGCAACGGTTCTGAACTATAACCATATATCGAATGTCTAAAATAAAAATTATATTTTGACTAAAATTTAATTTAATTTTAATTATTTTTTAGCTTCAAATTAAAAAAGTATAATATATTTAAATTTTTTTTAAAATAATGAATAATTACGTGAATAATATTATGTATGTAAATAATATCTGACAGAAACCGATAAGGACGCCGAAATTAAATTGGCGACAACACTGGCCTCAGTGTAAGGCCAGCTTCATCTTACGGGAGTACAAGTCAGATTAGCGAGGGCACGAGATAGGCGAGAGAATGATGGCAGATTAGTAAGAGCGCAGGGTTTTTGGGTTCGAATACGAAGCCGGCGCGAGGTCCTCCCCACGACCCCCCCACCCCCACTCCCCCCCCCCCCCCCCTCCCCCCCCCCCCCCCCCCCCCCCCCCCCCAACCCGTTGCAGCTCGCGAGCTCCCAACCCGCCCGCATTCCACGGAGCTCCCGCCAAACCCCCACCCCCCCCCCCCCCCCCCAAAAACAAAACCGCCCCCAACCCGCGCTCGTGGAGCTCGGCGAAGCTCCCCGCCCGCCCGTCTGTTCCCGCCCGGAGCTCCCCCCCAACCCCCCCCCCTCCCCCCACACGAGCGTGAGCTCCGGCCCAGCCGGCCTGCCCGCCTGTGGAAGCTTCCCCCGTCGCCTGCCCGCCCGGAGAGCTCCCGCCCTCTCCCGCTCGCCCCAACCTGCAAGCTCCCGCCCCCACGCCGCTTGCGCTTTTGAGCCCGGTGAGGCTCCCACCGCCCGAGCCCCGGGCGGCTCCCGCCCAGTCTCGCGTGCGAGTCGTCGAGCCTCCTGCCCTGGTGGCGCGATCCGGCGAGCTCACGCCCCCGGCGGCGCGAGCCGGCGAGCTCCGCCCCCCCCGCTCTCGAGCCCGGCGAGCTCCCATCCCCGCGTGCGATCCCGGCGAGCTCCCGCTCCTGCATGCGTTCGTTGGCGAAGATGAACAGTAATAAATAGTAAATCCTAACCAATACGAAACCTGCGGTTTCGTTGCGGTTCCGGCCGAAACCGAATCGTTTCGGCCGAAATAGCGAACCTTGGTTCCGACGCTCTTGTCGGTTTCTGTCAAATACCGTTCACGTACATAATATTATTCACATAATTATTCATTATTTTTTAAAAAATTTAAATATATTATGATTTTTTAATTTGAAGTTAAAAAATAATTAAAATAAAGTTAATTTTTAGTCAAAATATAATTAATAAAAAAAAATTTTAGTTGAAATTGAAATGAAATTGATTGTAATCGAAACACGTTAAGTTTTTTTTCACGTGCATACGTGCATAACCGTTCCACCAAAAGTAAAGTCAAAAAAAAATTGTTGCGAGCTTTAATTGATATACTTGAATAAACTTTAATTGAGCAGACATTACAAGACTATGGAAGAGTGAATGATCAAATTTGTCGTGTCTCTCAACAATGTTCACTTACTACTATCAATCAGCGTCTTACCGTAATTTTCTCTGAATACTTCACACAGTGTGAGATTTATTTCTCGTGGGTTATTAGACCACTTTTATTATGTATTGTTAATAAATATGGTTATCATTTTCATTTTAGACATTCAATGTATGGTTATACTTCAGAACCGTTGTCACGAGATCGGACAGAACTAGTTGTTCTGTCTCGTATACCTACAAATACTTGTTTGGATCATTCAGGTACTGAATTTGTAATTTACACCCAGATGTTCCAAACTCAACTGATGATGATTATGATGATGATATGATTAGTTGTATTATTTTATAATTTATAAATTATGTATGTGTGGAGTACATTTTAATGAAAAGTTAAATTTACTTATGTTAATTTTTAACTTTTAATTATATTCATATTACTTTTTGTATATTTTTTTAATACACTAATATATATTAAAAGTAAATTATATCAGTAACTAACTATCATAATTAATTTTAATTAACTAAAAATAATATTTAATATTATGATAAAATTAAGTATAATTTCATTCCTAATTTTTTAAATTTTTTCAAATTATTTCTAATATTTTATCATATTTTTAATTTGAACTCAAAATATAGTTAAAATATAGTTAAACTTTGATTGACATATAATTAATAATTAAAAAAAATATTTTGATCGAAATCCAAATATCCGAAACTGAAATCAAAACGGTCAAAATGACCGAAACGTATCGATTTTATTGATTCCCAAAATTAAAATCGAAACCGAAACCGAACCGTAACTATAAACTTTGGTCAAAACCATTCTCGTTCTCGTCGGCAATTTACAAATCTCCGGCATAGATTTACAATTTTCACCCGCCACATATTTACACAAACAACCCTAATATTTTCATATTTCCATATTCTTTTGACTAAGTATTACTACTAACAGAATCATTAGTTGTCAGCCTGCTGCTGCATGACACCAAGAACGCCCTTGGCCGCATCCACGAGGTGCAGCATCACCACCAGCACCGCCACCGGCACGCTGAGTCGCACCACCACCGTCAGCCCCACCTCTGCCCTCGGCAGCGATTCGGCCAGGTGCACCTGCAGCAGCCCTAGAAGCTCCAACATCTCGGAATCGTAGAGCTTGCAGCAGTATTCCTTCTCAATCTCCGAAAACCCCCGGAGCCGGGCTCCTACCGTATCCTCCGCCCTGTCCAAAGCCCTGATCTCGCTTATCCTCTTCCTCAGCATGCTCATGTTCTCGTCCACGTCTTCGCTGCTTGCGCGGAGCTTGAAAGGGCGGAGCCGGGGTCTGCGGCGGGGAAGGCGGGCAGGGAGACGAGGAATGGGCGTGAGGAGGGAGGAGATGGAGGAGGACTCCATTGAATTGGCGAGGAGCGAGTGGAAGAAGAAGAAAATGAAGGCAGGGTTCTTATTGTAGTGGAGATGGCGGGGTTTGGTGAGGAAGAAAGGATACGTGGAAGGGGAAAGAGACTTAGGATAGAGCGTGCAAGGAATTAGAAGTGGGCGGAAAGACGAATGAGGGGGGGTGTGAGTTTGCCATGCTTTCACGCAATGCAAGCGGGCTTTCGGGGAAGAAGAAGGGGGGTGCGCTTCGCTTCTCCTACAGCTCTCACGCTTGACACGGGGTTGGTCCCACCAGGTCCTGGTCAGCACTCGGAGCCCAGTCAACTGCTGGACACGTGGCGTTTAACTGGGCCCTCTTTATACAACCGGGTCCACTGTCCTCATGGGCTTAGAGCTCAAAGTTAGAGCCCACCCGGTTTACTCGACCCGACCCGACCCGACCGATGGAAACCCGAATCGTACCTTTATTTCCGCGACCCGGTCCGCGCGCACCCGCAACCTAAAACCCTAGAAAGCACCCATGCTTGAGAAGCTCGCGTTTTCCTCCTCGAAAACCCTAGAGAGGAAACACGTCGATTTAGCTCGATTTCCCCTCAAATTCGGTCGATCGAAATCCGCATCAATGACGAGCAAGAAGAGATCGTCGGATTCCGTCTCCGAGCCGGACGACAAGCAACAGGCGGCTGCCGAGGAGGAGGCCGCTCCGCAGGATTCGAAGGAGCTGAAGCAATCCGTCAAGCCGATGGAAAGGTTCAAGAAGAGAAGAGCTTTGGACAAGGAGAGGCATCAGAAAGACCTGGAGTCCAAGAAAATCCCCAATCCGAAGAAGTCCAGTGAAGCTCTGCCAGCGGCGAAGCCGGCCGTTGCTCATGGGTTGCGGATGGATGTGTTCAGTGATTTGGCGTCGTTGAAACCGTCGGTGAGGGAGGCGGCGGCCGAGGCCTTGGCGATGGAGCTGAGGGAGGCGCAGAAGGCGTTTGAGAAGGTTGGGAAGAAGGGTGTGGAGGAGGGGGTGGCTCCTCTGGAGGCAAAGAAAGATGAGGGTTTTGAGAACTGCGTGCCGTCGGTGATTTATGCCATTCGCCGGCTTGTTCGTGGAGTGTCTTCATCGAGAGAGGTATATGTTTCTAATAGAAGGAAGGCCAAATATTTGTTCCTATTGACTTCTTTTTCCATCTAATCATATGTGGAACTATCATTCTAGAAAATGTTTATTTTTCTAAAAAAATATTTTCCTTCCAGAAAATGTTGAAAGGTTTGGATTTTTACCTCAAAATCATGAAGAGTTGTCCTTTTTATGAAGAGCAAAATGCTGATGAGTTTGTTTGCTTTATTTTACAGTGTGCAAGACAAGGTTTTGCCTTGGGTTTAACGAGCGTAGTTGGGTCGATCTCAACCATTAGAGTGGACTCAGTGATGAAACTGATTGATGAAGAGCTCAAAGTGTCCTCCAAAATGGAGGGTCAGGTAGAGCAGTAGCATAATCTTGAAAGAAAAATAAGCAAGTTTTTTTGACTGTTATTGAGTTGTGATGTGCGGTCTTTCTTGACATATAACTGCAGGATGCAAGGGAGTGCCTTTTGGGCCGTCTCTTTGCCAATGGAGCCCTTGCCAGATCAGGGCGAATCTCTGCAGAGTGGATCTCTGATAAAAATTCCCCAGTGGTTGGACATTTCACCAGTAATATGGTGTCTCTTGCAATGAAGAAGCGGTACTTGCACGAGCCTGCTGTTTGCATCATCTTAGATGTGGTTGAAAAGGTACTTGTTTACACTCTACTTACTTAATTACAGAAAGATGCTTTCCAATTATCAACTTATGATCTTTTGGCTTATCCACCTAGTTGATACTATTGTTCATATTTTTTCTGTACCTAAAGTTTTACCTTGATATTGTGCATGAACTTATAAATATATTTTCTAAGAAACGCCCGCAATGCATATGAATTGCCTTAGCAGTAATGTGGACTTTTCTGATGATCTTTTTGTGATCCATGTGAAACTACAATCATAAACCTTGTGAAATCTCAGATGTGATGTTGTTTCTAATTTTGCAGCTGCCTGTTGATGGTTTGTTAACTCAAGTTCTTAAAGCCCCAGGTGTGTGTGAATGGTTTGAGAAAGCTGCTGATATTGGAGATCCTGATGCCTTGCTTTTGGCTTTGAAGTTGCAAGAAAGAGTTCCATTAGACAGCATCATAGCTGGCAAACTCTTGCCATATCCATTTAGTCCTGATAGCTTCTTTTCTCGAGATCATCTTTTATATCTGGCATCTTGTTTTAAGGTAATCTAGGAAGCCAAGCATCACGAGTTTTTGTTCTGCATCTGTTCCTAATGGACCTTTCTTGGGAATTTGATTATGTGATTATATTTCTGAGAATAACTGCTCATCCTGTTAGGCAATAAATGCATTATTATGCCTTTGAAGTCCTTATCCCCAACATCTGGTGTTTTATTATATTACAATATGTTGTGATGCAGTAGATGGTTTGATTATGATATCTTTTGTTTCACAGCAGTAGGAAACTTTTGGATGTTTATGAGAATCATGATGTCTGGGCTTGATAGGATCTGAATTCGTGGCTGGGAAATATGTTTTTCACAGCTGTCAAAATAGCAAAGCTAAAAATTATAAGATTGTGAAAATTCATACGGATTTCTTTTGTGAAATGCAATTGATTTTTCTTAAAGAATTGATGATCTTGTAAATAAATAAAATAAAGAAGTGTATCTATATTTTTGACATTCTCCAAATATAGCTTAAAAGAGCTATTCTAAAAAAATAAGATTTTTAGTTTAAACAAACATGCTGGGTTTAGATTTGGTTTTGGAAATTTTTACATATATTGTTGGGTTTCTTTATGCCTATTCAGCCAACAAAATTGAGCAAGTTGCTAGCTTCATTGAGAAGCTTACAGCAGCTCAATTCAAAAGGCAAATACACAGTTACACTCTATTGCAGATTCCTTCTCCTTAAAAAAACATACATGCCAATAACTATGAGATACGAGGTAGGTTGGGTTCTGCAGGGTCTTGTTTTTTTTTTTTTTTGAAAAACATGTCATTCATTAGGTACTTGGATTTTGCAAGGCATGTACAATGTCCTTGATTTGTATATCCATTCGAGCTTTCTTGTTTTTACTCATTTAGATTATGTATTCTATTTATTCAGGAATCAACCTTTTGCCTGCCTCGAGTCCACAGCCTGTGGCCAGCTTTGGTGAATCTTCTTGTGTCAGATATAACATCACAGAATGAAGATAAATCAATGCGCTCTAGTTCCAACAAGAAGCACAAGAAAAACAGGAGGGCTGGTTGCTCAGAAGAAGTCATAAAGAATATACACAGTTTCTGTGAGGTTGTGATTGAAGAATCACTTCTTCTGTCATCTCATGACAGGAAGCATTTGGCATTTGATATTCTACTTCTTCTCCTTCCAAGTTTACCTGTATCATGCATTCAGACTGTGCTTTCTTCCAAGCTGGTCCTCTGCTTGATGGACATCCTGTCAACCAAGGGTTCCTGGTTGCATAATACTGCTCAACATTTTGTGAAGGAACTAATTAGCTGGGCAGGGGATGATGATGATCGCCGTGTTGGAGTAATTGTATCCTTGCAGAAGCACAGCAGTGGAAGATTTGATTCCATCACTAGGACACAGACAGTCAAGGAATTGGTTTCTAAATTTAATTCTAGTGCTGGATGCTTATTGTTTGTCCATAGCCTGATGAGCTTGTTTGTAGATGAAGGAGCCCTCACTGATGAACCATCAGATCAAAGTCAGACTACAGATGAAAATTCAGAATCAGGCACCCCAGAGGGTGACTCTCCTGGAACATCAGAAAATACAGAATTTTTGAAGAACTGGGTGATAGATATCATGCCTCGTGTTTTGAAAAATTTAAAAATTGATTCAAATGCTAAGTCTTTGCCGCGTTCAGAACTAGCAAAATTTGTTGAAGCAAAGTTTCAGGTGCAGACAGAAATTTTGAAGTTTCTGGCTGTTCAGGGTTTATTCTCTGCATCTTTGGGCATTGAAGTGACATCATTTGAATTGCAAGAGAAGTTTAAATGGCCCAAGGCTGCTACCTCAAGTGCACTACGTCGAGTATGCATTGAGCAGCTTATGCGTTTACTTGAAGATGCACAAAAAGGGGAGAGTTTTTATGTGTTATCAAATGGACTCGAGCTTAATGATCTTGGATCTTACTTCACTTGTTTCCTGAACACCCTGTGCAATATTCCTTCAGTTTCGCTTTACAGGACACTGAGCAGTGAAGATGAAAAGGCCTTTAAGAAATTGCAAGTGATGGAATCTAGACTTTCCCTGAAGGTGTTGTTTTATTTCTTTGGCTTTTTCTGCACATTGATCTTGAAGGTGTCTCTGGATGTGTCTTTCTATTTTTTAATATATGATTTATTATATGTTTTTACATGGATTGCTCTAAAGAGAATTTGTGTTAAAAGTACATGACTCATTTGATATCCTTACCTGCTTATCACAGGCAAGAAATACTGAACCTGATCGAGATGCGAATAAATTGCATGCCCTGTGTTATTTGCTCATCCAATTATTGTTACAAGTCCTCCTCCGTCCAGGTGAGTTCTTTGAGGCTGCGCTGGAGCTTGTTATATGTTGCAGGAAGGCTTTTCCTTCTGCTGTTCAGGGTGATTCTTCCGAGGATGAAAATGAGATTGATGATGATGGTGCCCCTGAGCTAATGGATGTTCTAGTGGACACTTTTTTGTCTCTTCTACCGCAGGCATCTGAACCCCTGTTCTTTGCAATTGACCAGGTAGGAAATATTATAAATTCTTAAAGTTTCTGCGTACAATTATTCACCACTTATTAATACTACTATCATTCTGTTCTAGAGCAACTTTTTGTTCTGAAAGTTGAACCGTTAAGTTTTGGTCCTGGTCCCAGCTAAATCAGGCTAATAGTAATTTTGATATTTCTGTTGCAAGTAAATTTTTGACAGCTGCTTAGTTTCTTTTATGGCTTGTTCATTCTTCATTAATACTGGTCATTTGTGTTTGATAGTTCTCCATTACAGGTTCAGTATTTCTTCTCTTCTTTCAGGTTTTTAGGTTTTTCTGTGATAATATCACAGAAACTGGACTCCTTCAGATGTTGCGTGTTGTGAAGAAAGATTTAAAACCTGCTCGGCACCAAGGCCCGGCCAGTGATGGTGATGAAGATGAGGACGATGTTCTTGCTATTGAAGATGCTGAGGAGCCAGATGGAGCTGAAACTGTTGACACAGGAAACACTGATGATAGTACTGATATTTCTGAGGGTGCCAAGGCAAGTGATGAGCAAGTAACTATAAATGAGGAAGTTGACTCAAAGGGAATGGTTGGAAGTGAGGAAATTGATGAGGAAGTGATGGAATATGAGAAAGCTGATTCGAAGGGAATGAATGAACATGAGGGAACTGATAAAGAAACACACAAGGATGCAGAAGATGATTCAGATTCTGATGATTCTGATGGTGGTATGGATGATGATGCCATGTTTCGCATGGATTCCTATCTTGCGTCTATCTTCAAGGAGCGGAAGTTGGCAGCAAATGATAGCGCTCAGTCCCAGCTCATTCCTTTTAAAATGCGGGTGCTAGCACTTCTGGAAATTTATTTGCATAGAAAGCCAGGTATCATTTTGATTTCACTTTTGACTATAGGCTCTGAGAAGCATTTGTGCTTAAGAAATAGAATTTTGCATCAAAAAAATTAATTAGGTAAGTGGAGCTGCAAAGAGGAAAATGTGTGTTTGTCCTGTGTAATAGTATTCAAATAAGGGACAATTTTCAGGTGTCATTTGAAACATCTTGGAAGTCATTGTGAATCTGTTGAACTTTTTTCTACATAATCCCGTCCACAGATTTAAAAATTGTTTTAAATGCCATTTTGGTGGTAAGGACAAGTATTGAAGATTTGAAATTTCTTACTCATTTGCATTCTGGCACACAGTGCTCTGTATCTAATACAATTCTACATATTTGCAGAGACACCACAGGTGTTGACAATATATTCTTTTCTGATGCAAGCATTTGTCAATTATCATAGTGTGGAGGGTAGCAAACCACTTGTGGATCGCATTGAAGGGATTTTGGAGAAAAAGATATTCAAGGCAAAAGGCTATCCTAAAGGCATTGAGCTTTCTACTCTGGAACTTTTATTGGAGAAGAGTATTAAATCAGCTTCTCGTTCTCGGCACACAAGGGTCTCATCTCTTGCTCAGAGATCCACATTTTGGTTGCTAAAGATAATCAAAAGGAATTTTTCTGAAACTCAATTTAAGAAGGTTTTGGAGGTCTTCCAGGAAATGTTGGCAGACTATTTTACTAACAAAAAATCTAGACTCAAATCTGGATTTGTGAAAGAGATATTCTGCCGGCATCCTTGGATTGGCTTGCAGCTTTTTGGCTTTCTGTTGGAGAAATCTCAGAGTTCAAAGTCAGAATTTCGACGGGTTGAATCATTAGGGATGTTGGACGTTGTTATCAAGTCATGGGTTTCGGCTAACAAGGGAGATGAGGACAAGGACAAATCAAGTAAAACCAAGTTTTTGAAGAAGCATTTGCCTGCTCTAAGTGAGCTGATGGAGGAACTCTTAAGCAGGCTGCCTGAAAAGCAATCTTGGCATTCAGAAGTGTGTCGGTCTTGTTCCCGGATTTTGGATACAATCTCAGTGCTTAAGCTTAATAGACCATTCCTTAAGATATTGAAACCAGATGCCTTTACTACCTTCGAGTCTCAACTGGGTAATGCATTTTTTCCATTCAAGAATCCAAATGAATGAAATGCTGGGGCTGGGGTGGTCATTTCAACTAGAGGAGAAAAGTGCTTACAATGGTCATTTTTGCTTATTTCCCATGGATTTAGCCGTGCTTCTTTATCCAATAGCTACATTTTTTCGTATTGCTACTTGCTCTCTTGAAGAACACAGCCAATCTGGAATGTCTGGAAACTCATTGACCTAACAGTTTGATGCAACTGTTAAGTCTGGAAAAGAGAAAGGAGCAATCTTAGTCCTGGACTTGGTTCTCAATTAAGTTTGGCAAGTTCTTGAACCCTCTACTGTGGTAAGTTCACACCAAGTCATAACTCTTGGAGAATATGAGATATAGGAATAGCTTGCTGTCTACATCAAGTTGCTGTCATGAAATCCAGTGCTCAACTTGGTTCTTGAAACCTTTGCTGGTGGAGAATTTTTCGGTGACTTGTAGTCTTAGTTGTCTGGTTTCTCGAGTTTAGCAACTCTAGTAGATTGCAGCAGTTTTGTGTGGCTGTACATCTTACTCTTTCTTTTCCTTTTGTTTATTAATTAATTTTTCTGGTTGTGTTATAGTATCTGTCTCTCGAAATCTATATCATGGGGACAAAATCTGCCGCATTTTAGCTAAAAGTCCATAACAAATTTGAGTATGATATTTACTGGACATTGGCTGCTGATAACTGTTGTTTTACTTGGATAGCTATTTCCAGCACTGTTACATTACAGCATTTTAGTTCAATGTAGATCAAGTGGTTCCGATTCATTGACTGAACTTAGGGTGTATTTGGGTTGGAAGGTTTAATTAATTTTATCTGAGTTTTAACCTTGGGTAGGTGAAAAATGTCGACCTGACTCCTCTTGTAACTTGTGGCCAAACTTGTGGCCAAATGCAGCCTATGTATCATTGATATGCATCAGAGAGTGATTTCATAAAATGGAGATATCTATCCTTCCACGCTTGTTAGGATTATGATGATCGCTATTAATTTATGGTGATTTGTAATTAAGGTGATTAATGAGTGATGAGGGAAATAAGGTTTGATAGTAAGATTTTAAATCACTATTTGGTGGATGGGTTTATTGAAATTGACATGATAATCAACATGATCATTTTTACCTACGCACAGTCCAAACTTCTTCCATATATGACATGCACCAAAAATATGTAGGGCAATTTTTTCGATATATTCCCATAAATTACTGCTCCTGTTGAATTGGTAGGACATAAGTGACTGCCCAGTGCAGAAATTATTTACATGTATTGATGATATAGTAAATTACTAAGTCATAGTTCGGAAAGATAGGATGGATGAAAACCAAAGCTACATTCGTTTATATGCCAAATTATTATGAGCTCGATAAGTTTAGATATGGATAAGCTCGTGAGGAAAAACGGTAATATTTTGAAGTCCAGCTGTAATCGAACTTATGAGACTCGATCTATTAGTGCTGCTATATCCATCGATTAATCCATAGTTATTTCCGAAATCAATCCCAAATAATCTGCAAATGATATCTCATTTACGGAAAATTTAGCAAAACGATTATCCAAAATCATAGAAATCAATAGGAGAAGTAGAGAGCTAATATCTAATCTCTTATCATATCTTCATTACCAAGTATTAAATTAATTTGAGCATTGAAGTGACTATCGTCGAAAAGTTTTTGATAATTTTGTGTAGATCAACAAAAAGACAATCTACCATATCAAAAGTTTAAGGAAACTTCCAAACAAAAATCAGATCCGCGCTCCATCAACATGTATAATGGTTAAGGTTCATCTTAGCCTCAATAAGAGACACCGTATGGAGAGTAAACAAAAATATTATTATTTATTTACATAACCTTCTTTAGATGTTATTATTAGACATAATCTCTTTTTTTCTTTGAAAAAAGTCCTATAGATGAATTTTTTTTAACGAACATAGTGATTTAACAAAAATTAACTTTTTAACAAACATTTAGTGATTAATAATGCTGAACATTATGGTGATCTAATGATGCGTAAGTACTGATGATCTTGCGTAAATATTGGTATAACTATTTAATTATTATTAATTTTTTGAACTATGTGGTTATACAAATAAATATTTAACAATTATTTTTTTATTTACGAAAATTTTATAATTTTAAAATTAGAATTGCTTAGATTTTTGTCTGGATGCCTGCTGTTTGACTACTTTGTTTATCAATCTGGCCTGACCCCTTTTAGTTGAAAACCGGACCGGAACCGAAACCAAACCCGATCTGAGAGAGTCATTGGTTCCGTTTCGGCCGAAAAATACTAACCCGAAAAGAACCGATACGTCAGCGACGTGCCCAATATGGTAAATTCACCTCCCACTGCTATAGATAGCTCTCCAAAATAAAATCGGCCGCTCCGATCGAAAAGACGTTCACTTTTTGAGTTCCTTCTTTGATCTCCGACTCCGAGATTTCTCGAATTAGGGTTCCTCGACGCGCTCTCTGGTAATCCCCAATCTCATATTGTTTTCTTTCAATCCATGATCGACTCCGATGCTCCATTGAAATTTTCCGTGAAAAAAATTAGCGTTTCTTCGATTAATTTGTAGGATCTGCGGCGCTAAATCTCTTTTTTCTTTCGATTTTTTGGTTGAAATGTGCGTCTTCAGATTATCGATCTCTTTTTCGGTTTTCTCTGGTGATGAATGCTTGGATTTCGCAGTTTTATGATTTGTGCTAACGCGGAACTAAATCTTTTTCAATCTTTTTTTGTTGAAATGCGGGTCTTCGGTATGTATATATGATCTTTTTTTTTTCTCTCTCTTGATGAATGTTGGGTTTTCGTAGTTTGAATTCCTCTGTAACTTTTGCAGTTTTTGTTTATCTTGGTTCTGGCGTTATTGTTCGAGTTTGTTCCATTATACTCTTCGCGTTTGCTTCCTTTTGAGCTCGTGCGTGTATTGATCATCAATTCTTGGGCATTGGTTTTATGTGTACGCAAGTCACGGAGTTTTGTGTTCCAAGATTGATTATTACGCCTTATACTTATATTGGTGGTATACAATTTGCTTGACACCATGAATGGAAGAAGCTAGGAAATATTGTAATTCTTCTTGTCTTTGTTATGCAAAAAGATGTTTGCAATTCAGTTTGTATGTGTTTGCTGCACTTCTTGTACTCCAAAACAATGAAAGAGGGGGTAAATTGATGTAATAAATTAGGTAGTTAGTCCTAAGAACCTGATCTAAGATTATGAGGTTTCTCAGCTTCTTCTTGTATTTTTTGCATCAATTTAAATGCCGAGAAAACAAGTCTGCGGATGCAAATATTATACCTTGTCAAATGTATGTTGGAAAATAGAGGAACACAAAGCCAGGATTCATATCACACTTTGGAGATATATGTGTTGGATCATGCATTTACTATTTAGTCCATCTTTCTTGGTGTTTGATTGCTTTCTCAAGTGAGAATAAGTAAGAAAAGTGGTTGTATATTGCTATAAAAATTTTGACAATTTTAAAATTTCGATCCTGGATCATGAGATTTCTCATTTTGTTATTTTGTACTTCTTGCACCACCCCCTGAGGTTGTCAGCTCGACTAGGGGATTACGTCACAGTTTAGAGATCTCCTTATGTATTTATTGTTTTAGAACTTCTTTAGAGTTTTTGCTGACCTGGTTTGCCTAGTTAGGCATTTCTGCTATCAGATTGATTCTGTTAGTTAAGGCTGTATGCCAGGCATGTAACAATCTTATTGTTGGTATTGATATAATTTGCATAAGCTGTTTGCAGTGTAAAATCACTTCCATATGCAAAAGTTATCCATTGAGGTTGCAACTTGCAATAGCTGTCTAAGCCTGAATTCTCCTGATAATAGGATTTCAGCTAAAGACCACTGTAGAAGTTCAGTCTCTTGGAAGACATCTGCTACTGTTGATATGGAATTTTTTCTCCTGTGTTGCATGCAATTCTTCCTGCTTCTCTTTGCTTTCCTACTATAGCGTGGATCCCATCACCTAGATGTATGTTGATCAGTTGATGTTAAAATATATACAGATTCATTTTAGGTTGTGATTTAGTTTAGTTTTTGTCCTTTTGAAATTATTCTTTTGTATCAGGAAAACCTTCTATACTTTGTGATTTTATTTCACTTGTTGGAACCCTGTCTTAGCTAGAAACTGCAGAAAACTTCAGTATGCTGGGGTTCAGGGATCCGAATGAGCTGTGCACTGTTTTCCTTTTCAATATGGTGATTCTGCTTTTAATGGCTAACAAAGCTTGTTTGTCTATTTTGGACAGTGCTGCTCCAGTTAAATCAATGATGGCAGGGAAGTCTGATCTGAATCCTTCTTCTTCAGCTAAATCCATGGTGGCAGAGCAGTCTGATCTGAATCCATCTGCTGCAATTAAACTATTCATGGTAAGGAAATCTGGTCTGAATCCATATGCCGCCCCTTATGTGCCTCTCTCAGGGCAATTTTCTGGAGTAAGCTTGGGTGGAGAGAACAAAGTCACCAATGAAACTATAAATGAATTTGAGATCCATGTTCCCAAGAAAGGTGACACTTCTGGGAAGTCATTCTGTGAGATGGCTGAGCATACTGAGGCTGCTGGGACTGATAATTATGATGCCATGGATGATGACGGCACACGGATGATTGAGTCCCTTGCCGCCATGTTTCCCGATATAGGCAAAGAATCCCTTGCTGATGTGTTCTTTATGAACCACTGTGATTTGGAGGACACAGTCTTTATGTTAAAGCAGATTGAGGTACACAAATTATTGTCTTATTGGAATTTAAATTTCTCGCTCTGAAGCCTGTGGCTCTTCTCTGCCCTATTTACTAATGTAGCAATCTTGTATAATGGGATCCATTTGCTGTGGCAGGGTGATGACAGTTTAGAACATGGTGATCTTCCTGAAACTTTGGATGCAAATGACTACCTTGACCCTTATGATCTTACTCTGTAAGGGTCGTTCACTTCAAAGCTAGTTTGAGTATGACAAGATATGCTACTTCCTTTTTGGCTTCGTATATTGACGATTCTCCCAAGCATTTGTTTCTGATTCAAAATTGTCATAGTAATCATTCAATCCTACAGATCCTCCTTTGGAGGGAGTTCATACTGGTATACTTTAGTTTGCAGATGCAGATAAGGTTTTCAAGTTTCTTTCCTCCAAACCTTGTTTTTGCCATTGAATTGAAGCCTTGACGATAATCTGGGATTTGGACCTGATGCTCTTACAAACATAAATACATTGTTGTTGAATTTTCTTCTCCTTTTTTGTCTAGTTGTTCATATTTTCATCTGGTGGAAGTTTTTACTGCATAAATTCTCGAAGTCATGTGTTCTAAATGTTTTGACTGATTGTATTTGGAATGTGTGCTGACTGCTGAGCTGTCGTTAGTTGCTACAATATTTTTTGATGCCAAAGATTAAGCAAACATAGCAGAAAAAAATAAGTCATGTGTTCTTTCGTATTTCTAATTTATCTGAGCGCTTATTTTCTTACTGTAGGAGTCTGTTTGTTTTGCTAGACATTGATGTTATGAAAAATCATAATATTTTTAGGACTCGAGAATTCCTGAAGTTTGAAAATTTTCTCAAGGATTTGAAACTTTTTTATTTGGTTTGAATTTCCTTAAAATTTATTTTTCTTATAAAAAAAATACTGAAATTCATAATCTTTAAGGTTTTCAATTTTCTACAAAATTCATAATACGTGGATTTTTGCATTTGTGCCTCAAAAAATTGGAAATTGGATGTCCTTAGTAGGTTGAATTTGCATATATGCCTCTGCGAAACCACTAAATATGAGTTTGTGCTTGTTTGACGCAAACAATGGCCAAAAATGATGCTTTTAATGTATAAATGGGAAAATATTTTGCACAATTTTAATGGTTTCCAAGGGCATATACACTTTCAGCTCTTATATGTGATGAGCATAAATTTTGAACTTTCCAGGGTATACGCACAAAAATCCCTAAACTGAAAGAGAGCGTCAAAAGGAAATATGGGCCATGGACTGGGCTTGAACTTTCTATTTGGGGCGTCGGCCCAGTTATGCAACCCAGGAGTACCAAAATAATGGCGGGGGATGCCACCAGGCTCTAAATATTTAAAAAAACCGCGGGAATTCATATATCAATATCTAAAGACTAACTACTACTGCTGCGCTTCTCTTTCCGCCGCCTCCGCTCGTCAGTCCAAAGATATAACCCTCATTCCTGACAAGCATAAAATCAAAAGATTCAAAACAATCTTTTGAAAAATGGGCATTCAGAATCTCCTCAGATTCTTGAAACCCTTCATCGAACCGATCCACATCAAGAAATTCTCCGGAAAACGGGTAAATTTCTCATCTTTTCTTTTCCTTTTTCCGTTTGGTTTGCAGAGTTCAATTTTCTTGGCCTTAATATTGTTTTTGTTGGTAGGTTGGGATTGACGCTTATTCATGGCTTCACAAAGGAGGTAAGATTTGATTGTTGATGATGTTTATTTTTAGAAAACGGATTTGTTGGCTCGGTTAAAGTTTGGATTTTTTTGGGGGTTGTTTTGTTAGCTTATTCTTGCAGCATGGAGCTCTGCCTCGGTTCGCGGACTGAAGCCGCTAGGAGGTATCTCAAGTATTTCATGCATCACGTTAATCTGCTCCGGCATTTTGGGGTCACGCCTGTCGTGGTATTCGATGGCGGGAGCATCCCCTGCAAGTTGGCCACGGAGCAGGAGCGCCACAAGTATGCTCTTTTGCTTTTTAATCATTTGTTTTTCAGTTAGTTCAGTTTGGAATGATCAAACCCACGTGACTCTTGCGAACAGATTCGCGAGGTAAATTTCAAAAATTGAGGAGACATTTGAACTCATTGTTATATGAACTGCAATAATCGAAATATATTGTTTATTGACCTTTTCACTGAAGAAAAGAATGAACTTAGCAATGTGGGAGTTCCAAGAACAGCTGACGGAATTTCTGACTTAATATCCCTTGTATGGATTTAGGAGAAGAGAGGCTAATATGGCACTGGCTAAAGAGAAGCTCAAACAAGGGAATGTTAAAGAGGCCATTGAATTCTTCAAAGTAAACCCTTTATTGTCATTCATTTGTCTACATAACAAGCTGTTTGTTTTCCGGAGTGCAGAAATAAGTTTTGTCTCATACGTTTGCAGAGAGCAGTGCGAATTACTCCAGCAATGGCACATCAGCTGATCCAGGTTAGTTTCTTTTTCTTCCTTTTTAAAAATTGCTTGCTGCTTTGGCAGTTTTGAGGCATCTCAATGTCTACTTTTCAGGTTTTGAGATCAGAAAATGTTGAATTTTTGGTTGCACCTTATGAGGCTGATGCCCAATTGGCCTACTTGTCTACTCTTGATACTGATAAAGGGGGAATTGAGGCTGTGATCACAGAGGATAGCGACTTGATAGCATATGGTTGCCAAGCTGTAAGCTTAGTTGCATTGCATTATTTTTCTTCATTTTCTAGCTTCGAAAAGCCATCTCATTTGACTGATTTCTTGTTACAGATAATATTTAAGATGGATCGATATGGAAATGGTGAAGAGTTTGTACTGGACAAGATCTTCAACTCTGTCAGTGATGGGCTTTCCTTCAGGAATTTTGATAAAGAATTGTTTACAGGTAACATACTGTTTCCAGTTGGCCTGACTAATATCTGTCAATTACTTTAACTTTGCTTGTTTGTGATGAGGAAATCAGTAGAAAATCCCAGGGCAAAAATAAAATTTCAGCAATTATGTTTGACCTCTAATGTCAGATTATGCTATAAGCGTTAGTTTTTGTATTGGATAAGTTAATAGCAAAGGAACATTATTTTCTTGGTATTAGTAAGAATACTTTTGCCTTGTGGGCCACATCTTTAAAATGTGTACAGTGCACCATTCTTAACAATCATAGTTAGCTCTTTTTTAATTATTTCTCTAATAAAGCAGATATCGTGAATTGCATCTAACTTCACTTTAGTGTCTTCACAGGCATGTGTGTCCTAGCAGGTTGTGATTTCCTTCCTTCAATTGTGGGCATCGGCACAAAACGAGCTTATTCCTTAGTCTCAAAGTACAGAAACTTAGATCGTGTAAGGCTACTCTATTAGTCTTTGTCACTGCAAAGCCATTCATCTTCATCAGAACTCAAGTCGTTGAGTTTCATCTGATTACCTGATGCAATGTATTTCTGCATTTTTGGTGTATCGCTATTTCTCATTTGACAGAAATAGCAAAGCACCAGTGAAATCTCCGGATTTATGTTTATAACCTTAACAACCTTTCTTATGTTACATTGGGCATTAATATGCTGAATTCTTATGCAACATGCCTTTAACTATTTTATTGTGGTATAGAGTATACATAAAGATAGACGCATTTTCATACTATTGTAAAAAGAAACCAGACACAGTTCTATATAAATCACCAAAGCAGCATAAATACCTATACTACACATGGATTCTCAAGTCTATATCTTAGTTCTACATCTCAAGTCTTTGTTGCCTTGTCCATTCCAGGGTTGTTTGATGTTTGTGTCTGTAGTGCTTATCCACTTGATGCATTCTCATCTCATATACAATGTCACCTTCACCTATTTCCTTTTTTTGGAGCTTTCTTCATGCTTATATCATCTTCACTAGTTTGCTAATCTGTTTAATGTTCAATTAGTGGGTTTTCCATCCTTCTGAGGACTCCATGATGTCTGAAACAATATCAGGTACAAATTTAATGTAACAACCAATTGTGGTTGACCAAAAAAAAAACAACCGATTGTACTTTATCTCTGACTCCTGTTCGGAGTTTATTATCTGAATCAATATGAGAGTAAAAAATGAAGGAAAAAAAAATCTGATTTCCAGATAAGATATTCCATTCCTTTGCAGTTCAGTTTCCTCTTTATATTCACCATCTAACTTGCTGCAGAAAATGGTCATCATTTTTATGTATAGTTCACAAGGACATAGTGTTGTTGAACAACACTTGCTTATCAATATTGACAAACTTCTTTGTCTTTCCTGTCCTCAAATTTGCAGGTTTTGTCAGCACTAAAACTTGATAAACACTATCAAATACCGGAAGACTATCCAGAATCATTTAGAAAAGCGGTTGCAGTCTTCCACCATGCTAGAATGTAAGATGCATTACATATCGCGTCCCAACTTTATCTGGAGATTAATGTATTTATCACATTTTCTGTCTCATTCAGATATGATGCAGAAAATAAAGCGCTCAAACCAATGAAGCCTTTGGAACAGGAACAGGAACAGGTGGAGTCTATGTACGCAGATACAGATTTCCTAGGACCGTATCCTACTCAAGACAAATAACAATTTTCTAGGTTTGCATGAAAAACTAACATTAGTTCAAGAAGCTGTCATTTTTTCATGATTTCTATAAAAATTGTGATTCTTGGAAGTGAAAATTGAAGTCTAAATGGCATTAGACTACTAGGGCTTCAACGAAATTACGTGGAGAGGTTATTAGTGTGGTAGTCAGGCTTTGTCCATTCATCGTAGCCTTCATAAAGCTTCTCTTTTTTTTCATTCATTTTCCTTGATTGAATATATGGTAAAGAGAGCTTTCACCATCAGTAGCTGTTGCCATTGCTGAAGGACACCTGAACCCTTCAACCATGGAAGCTTATGATCCCTTTCCGAGAACTGAAAACTCCTCAGATCACATTGGTATGCGAACTTTTGATTATTTTGATGAAGATGTTGACAATTGCATCAACATCTTTCCAGCCAAGCAACACAGAAGTGATGAAATTTCCTATCGGGATGAAATCCAAGTGACTTCCACACGAGAGAGTTGCATCACAGTTTTCTCAGCCCAGAAAGATAGCAAAGAAGAGCTGACTTGTAAGCCACTTTTTATGACCGTTATTATATTCTGGAAACCTTTTCCGCATAATTATTTACTGAATAAATTTAAATATTCTTGTTATGGCTAAGGTACAACAGTCACAAGGCAAATAATATCAGACCAAGAGAAGTACAAGAAAGAAGCTCTTGCACTCGGCAAACTAATTGCACCATCACAATGCAACATGAAAATAAAGCTGCAGTTGGAGAAAAGAGAGGTACCAAACAATAATCCATTCAAGAGAAGGAAGATGACAAATGACAACGATATGTGGAAAGAAAATTTAGTTGAACAAGTAACAGAGGTGACTGATGTTGGAAATAGTGTGGACATCTTGTGGTCTGCATCACCTGGGTCACAAGAAAGTGTGGTGTCTAAACCTGCCAAGAAAGCATCAGAAAAAGGAAAGGTGAAGAATACAAAGAAGAGTAGCAGTAAAGATGATCACAAGGCCTTGAAGAATGAGAAGTGTGGGATACTCAAGTTCCTCCAGAGATTGTAACATGTCTTTAATTTGGATGTCATTAAAAATGACAATTGAACTCAGTTTTATGTTCATTTTTCTGGAAAAAAAAAATCATTTGTGGGATCTCAATTCCAAAATTTGAGCAAGTTTCAGTGTGAGAAAGTATGCACAACTTTAGTGCAACATTTTGTGACTCGTCTCTAAATTATGTTCCATGGACATATTTCTACTTCGCAATTAACCCCTAAAACCGAAAACCATGTGCAGTGAATCCACTCTGTGTCTGACCAGCGCTGAAATCATGGATATTATGACCAATAGGACAGAGACCTGGGAATTGTAGGGGTCGGCGAGCAGGTCAAAGCTAGCATGTCATCATTTCTTCAAGTCTTTGACTGATGTGTCCTAGCTCCAATGGTAATATATGTACGTATATTTTTTTATCGTAAATGACATTGTATTGCAAATGAAAAAGGGATTTTTTGCATATAAATCCTAAAAACAGGCATAATTAAAAATAGCACCCTTTATATATAAATCATCCAGTAAACCTTTTCCTTTGCCTCTGGATACTACTTGGACTTGTGCTCTACATTAAAAACCCCGAGGGCATTTGGTTCTCAGAAATCAACATAAGCAAGTTAAGAACCTACCGATTACGAATGCATTTCAAGCTTAAGCTAATTAGATTCAATATAGAAAGCTTAAAGCTTAAAGCCTTAAACAATCTAATGCAAATATTAACCCAAGAAAAGAGACCAATTATGAACCTAATTTGCAGAAACATCCTGCTTTTTATCTGTTACTGAAGACAGTTTTTAGAATCTTGAACGCTAACCATTTGGAAGAATATGAGGCGTGGAATCCACAAATATAAAAATGTGCTTCCCCGGCAGTAAAACAAGGGCATACCCTTGTTGGTTATCAGGTTGCATAGCCACTAATCCTTAATGCTTAATTAAGAAATCTAATGAAATCATAAAAAATGCTAACACTAAGAAATCATATGCTATACTTTTCAGTTGCAAAACATAAGTACATATTTTCTAAGAAAGAAAGCTACACACTTTTGATATAAATACACTAAGCTCTCCTCCCATTTCCGTCAAGTCTCAAACACATCTCTTTCTCGGTCTCTAGCTCTCTGTGAAATGGGTGCACTTGACTACATCTCCAATTTCTGCAGCATCACCAACACAAAGAGGGCTCTGACTCTGAGAAGGAAGCACAGGAAGCCACTGCAGGTGAGTTCTCTTCTCCATCCTTCTCTTTTATTTTGAAGACATGAGAAGAAGAGTGAAGAACTGTTCAAGTGCGTTACATTTACCGTACCCAATGCTTTCTCTGAATTCTGAACTCTGAAGAACATTTGCTTTATATTTTGCCTCTGGTCATCAAATAGACTGTGGAGCTGAAGGTGAAGATGGATTGTGATGGCTGTGAAAGAAGAGTTAGGCACGCTGTTAGCTCCATGGAAGGTTCATCCCCTTCTCTCTTTCTCTCTTTATGTGCTTTCAAAGATTTTAGATTTTTTTTAGCAAATGTTGTTTATAAATGCATTAAAGCAGCAAATAAATACGCAGTTAAATCAGGAAGAAAGATGAATATTAATGTCTCTTCTTTCCTGGACTTGTCTGCTAGAATGGGTGAAACAAATGAGACATCACCATCTTCTCTGTCATCTCTCTTTTGTAATTTAGCAGCACGGCCTTGCTTTTGTTCTGCAGTGATTTGATGCAAAATTGCAACACAGAAGACAAAAGAGTCAACACAGAAAATGAACCATTAGATGTAGCCCAATAGAAGATTACAGCAACTTAATTAAAACAGCAAATCAAAGCAAACAAGAGGAAATGTTAATCGATGCAATAGTATTCTACAATGTTAAGTTCACATGCAAACCATCAACTTCATGTAGGACATCTTTTTCTTGACTGATATCTATCTTACTGTGAGAGCAGTGGTTTGACAAGTGTTTGAACTGATGTGAATTTTAGGCGTGACGGCGGTGGAGGTGGACAGGAAGCGAAGCCGGGTGACGGTGACGGGGCACGTAGACGCGAAGAAGGTGATGAGTAGGTTGAAGAGGACCGGGAAGCGGGCGGAGCTGTGGCCGTACGTGGAGCACAACTTGGTTTACTACCCTTATGTGGCTCAGGCATATGACAAGAGGGCGCCGTCGGGTTTCGTCCGCAATGTCGCTCAGGCAGCTCCGAATCCAGGCCCCGCCGAGGAGCAGTACACTTCGCTCTTCAGCGACGAGAACCCTAATGCTTGTTCTATCATGTGAGATTTCTTTCTGGAATAGTTCGAACGGTCCCAATTTCTCGGGGAGTAGCAATAGAGTTAATCGCGATTAGCATACTAATTCATCATCTCGTAAGTGAATAATTTGCGATATTACTGAAAAAGAAATTTAAAAAACCACAAAAATTCACATGAAAAAACATCAAAGTCAATAACTGATTTGATTAAAGCATAAGCAAACCATATAATCAGTCGACAAACCAAGACAAAAAAACTTCTCGGACGGCTCTTAAGAGCCTCAAAAATCCAAGAGAACCACCCACTAGATCTCCATAATTAATCAGTTAATAGAATAGTTAATACTACTCTTAACTATCCCGTAACGCATTCATTATTCCAAGTCCACCCATTCATCGAGATCAGCGAACTCCACCCCGCCAAAATTACCACCGTTGGATCTATGCTCCCAGAGAGGCAGCTCCCACGGGTCCCCCATCATAAACGGGTCGGGTTTGTTTTCAAACCCGAAAAACTCAAAGAAAGAATCCGCCGTTGGCTTCGGATCCGCATCCGCTACCTTCACGGGTAACCCGTCAAGCACAGAGGCAGGAGAGGGAACCGAGAACGAGTTAGGTTTCGGTTCAGGATCGGGCTCCGGCTTCGATCCCGAATCGGACGAGCCTGAAGCGGTCGAGGAGGAGGCTGCGGAGACTGGAGCGGCGGGAGCGGCGGCGACAAGGCCGCGCTTCTCGGCCTCGATCCGCCGGGCAGCGGCTTGGTACGCCTCTGCGGCTTCGATTTCGGTCTCGTAAGTTCCGAGCCAAACCCGAACCCTTTTTATCGGGTCACGGATCTCTGCCGCCCACTTCCCCCACGGCCGGTACCGGACGCCCTTGTGCTTCGATGACGACCAGGCCGACGATGACGAAGAAGAAGGCCCTTTGGCCGTTGGAGCTGCGGTGAATTTACGCGGTTTGGAGCTGGAGGAGGAGACGGCGAGGATGGGTAGAATGGGGATTTCGTGGACGATGCGCTTCGCCTTGGGTTCAGGTATTTCGTCGTCGGAGGAGTCGGTGGCGTCGGGGTCGAAGTAGATGAGGCGGATCGTTTTGAGAGACGGTTTAGATTTGCGTCGAGTTTTAGGATCCGATTTCCGCCGCGGATTTTTCTTCCACCTTCTGCGGACCTGATCCGGGCTTAACAGCTGGCGTTGTGGGCCCGGCATTTTTTTTCTTTTTTCTTTTTTTGAGAAAAAAGAAAATTGAAGAAAAAATATCTGAAGGTTTACACCTCCAGATCAATGGTATCTTCACTCCGCTGGTAGTTTAAATAATAATAATAATTTTCAGAAAAATATGGGAACGAAAAAAGTGCATAAATTTGATTAAAAAGATGAAAAATTGAATATGCATTTCATTTTATTTGAAAAACGGAAATATCAAACCTTTGATTCAAATAAAAGAAAAAAATGATAAGCATTTTTATCTCAGATGATGAAAAATTTTCGTTTTTGAGGAGTCAAAATAGAGATATTTTCATAAAATAAAGCAGAAAATCGGATAAAAACGCCACCAGATATCAAGAAAAACACAAAATCCAAAAATGAAAAAAAAAAACAAAAAAGTTCAGCGCTTCTGAAGACTAAATTCTACAATTTCTCATTCAAGAAAAGAGAAAAAGGCAGGAAATACAAGAAAATCCCGTAAATACAGAAGAAATACATCTATTTTTCACCAGAAAAAGAAGGAAAATCCGTACCTCGAGAATTCGGAAGGCTCTAAAACCCCAGCGCGGACCGACAGGAAGAAGAAGACTCGAGGAAGACGCAGGGGTTTTAAAGCGCAGGGAGATGTCGAACCGAGGGTCGAGATTTCTCCGGACGGAGGCGAACGCGAATCTCGAGGTTTCAGAACACGACTGCTTTCCTTTTCTGCTCCCTCTGCCTCAGCGGGTCTGTCTCCCTTGAACGGTTCTTCGCCGCTGGTCAAGAATTTTCAAAATATGGAATATTTTTTAATTGATGAGCTGGCGCTAGCGGGCAATGCATACGTGCTGCATGTCCATGCCATGGGAGGGCATGTACCATGCCGCCGTCTATGTGCATGCACGGCTGACGTGGCAATTTGATGAGCTAGCGGGCTTCTATTGTGTTGGTCGCTTTTGTGGGTGCACCGCATGGTGGACGGTTGGTTTCCTGAATTATGAAAAATTCAGACAAGGGAAAATGAATGAGTAGAGAAGGGGGTTTTATTAGTGCAATTAACTGGGAATTTGTTGATCTTAATTTATTTGAATAATAATAATTTCTTAAAAGAAACGAGGAATGGTGTTACGCGACACTAAGCAATTTCTTCGTGACGAGCACTAATCACGCTAATCAGGAATATCACTATCATTATTTTCAAACCAAATAGGTCCTTATTTTTAAAATTAGAAATTTTAGTTTTACCATTTTTATTAAGTTAAAATATTATTTCATGTAATTAGGTGGTAATGCGGAAAAAAGACTACTCGGCTGTCAAGCATCTGCGTGGCCTCCGTTCACTGCGTGCTTACGTGCTTAAGAAATTTTCACTTATTAAAACTGAAGCTGTGAAACGCTCGGTTCGCCGGTTTCCAGGGGCGTTATTACTGTTACGGGTCATGTTAAACACGTGAAACACGGTCCGCAGCCCACAAATATACGGGCTGTGCAAAGCTTGACTCACGATTTTTTTTAAATATTAAAAATATAAATAAATATGTATCAATTATAAAAATAATTAATAAGGAATTAAAATTTAATTAGTTAAGATTTTTAATATTTTTTCAAAAAATTTGAGTTCGAATCTTGAATCTTGATAAGAAAAGAAAAGAATAAAAGAGTTAAGAATTTGAAAACAAAAAATATTGACATACCGGAATGTATCGGATAAACCCGCAACCTGCAGGTCTGTTTTAACATCTTTAATTGAAATTGATCAGAAAATTTTCGAATGTTTTCAAAATTTTCAGCACTAATTATTATTAATCTTTAAATGGAGAAAGCCGATAGTTTCACTTCGCGGGTCCCACGGCTTCCGATTCAAGGCCAAAACCCACACGCGCCACACGTTGGATCGATGTACGAAACAGGAAATTAATTTAACTTCGATATTTTAATTTATTTTTTTTAAAAAAAAAAAAAAAAAAAACTAGTGGGTGGCGGCGGACTCGCAGGTGCCGATTAGCAGGCAAAAGATCGTTAGTTGGAGCGGTCCCGAGACTACGACTACAAATCGCGTTGCCGACCACAGTTGCGCTACAACATGTTTCCAGATCTGTTCTGCCTTTGCAGTTCCCCATTTACCCCTGCAAGTCTCTCGAATTTTCGCTCTTCTGCCTCTCCTTCCCATGGCCGCCAAGACCATGCATGCTGTACAGTACGACCGGTACGGCGGCGGGGCCGCCGGTCTGAAGGTTCGCCATTTTGAAGTTATGTTTGCCGAAGTTTCTTTTCGAGTCGATATCCGGCCGTGATGCTTGCAGCGATGTCAATTTCTTGAGAGATTTCATTGATCCCCTCGTCATGTGCATATAAACAAATAAGATGAGATATTTGTGTTTTTTTTTCTCCAGCGATTATGCACCTCACTCAAAGATCCTTGAACGTTTTTTCTCCTTGCATTTCAACTTGCAGCATGCTGAGGTTCCAATTCCGAGGGCAAAGAAGGATGAGATACTGTTGAAGGTGGAGGCGGCAGCCATTAATCAAATCGACTGGAAAATTCAAAACGGCAAGGTGCGCCCGTTCATGCCACCTCATTTTCCATTCATACCAGGTATTTATTCGATCGAATCATATTTACCGTTAATTTCTTTTTTTAATCCATCATTTTTTTTTTCAAGAAACAAGTTTTGTGTTGTTCTGTCAATTCTTTCTGGCTTGCATTACACATTCTTGTGCAAAGACAGTTGTGGACGTGGCAGGAGAGGTTGCTGAAGTGGGTTCCGGAGTGGAGAGATTTAAACCCGGCGACAAAGTAATTTCTATGCTTAATTTCAAGGTGTGTGTGTGTAACATCGCATGATTTCTTATACATATTTACTGTATAATGTGAGTGCACATTGTGTGCTATTTATTAGAATTATGTAAAAATTATATCAAGGAGCTTGTGCGACCACATTCGAGATTAAAGTACCTAGATCCTAATAAAGCTTACATGTAGCATGCTTGTTGTGAACTCAACAGACGGCCGGAGGGCTGGCCGTGTATGCGGTGGCACCTGCCGGCTTCACAGTCTACCGCCCTCCAGACCTCCCTCCCGACGTGGCTGCAAGCCTCCCGACCGCTGCCTGCACTGCCATTCAGTCTCTCAAGGCCGCCGGAGCCACCTTCGCAGGCACCTCCACCGCCACACCAACCAACATCCTCATCACCGGTGCCTCCGGCAGTGTGGGCCTCCTCGCTGTGCAGCTCGCAAAACTTGCTGGCCTCCACGTCACAACGACTTGCGGTGCGCGCAACCTAGATCTCGTAAAAAGCATGGGCGCAGACGAGGTCCTTGACTACAAGACCCCAGCCGGCACGAGCCTTAGAAGCCCATCCGGCCAGAAGTATGACGCTGTCGTGCACTGTGCGGCCACTAGCGGTATCAATTGGGCGGCGCTGGAGCCGAATCTGAGCAGCAATGCGACGGTGGTGGACGTGAGTCCCGGCTTGAAGACAATGATTGCTTCTTTCCTGAAGAAGGTGAGCTTCTCCAAGAAGAAGGTCGTGGCTTTTTTGGTGGATCCGAAGGTCGATGAGTTGGAGTTCGCCGTGGAGCTGTTGAAACAAGGGAAGCTGAGGGTCGTGGTGGACTCCAAGCATCCGCTGAGGAAGGCAGAGGAAGCCTGGGAAAAAAGCATGGGTGGGCATGCCACCGGGAAGATAATAGTGGAAATGTGATGTTAGTGTTTGGGAGAGGTTTTGTGTGGCGGTTTGGTACACATAACGATACTAACTGTTTATTAATTTGATTAAGTGTGCTTTTAAACATCCACAAAACCTTGTTATAAATATATATACACTAGTAGGAACCACATTAAATTTTTGAATTTGTAATAAAAAAAAACTATATCTCTTGTAGCCAATTTATGGAAAATCATTTACTTTTTCACTAATACCAAAAAAATCACTTATTTTAATTATAAGTTTAAAAAATTATCTTGATTAAAATATTCAAAAAATATTTTAACTTAATTTAATTTTATCAATTAAATTAAAATAGAAAGACTAAATTGTCCATACTTGATTTGATTTTGGTTCTAAAAATTATTAAACTGATATAAAAATTACTTTCTTATCTCAATTTTTATAAAAGACTGATTATTTGTTGTTATAAAATTAAAAATTTAAAATCTAATTTTATCAAACGGGTTATCTGATAATTGTGAATGGTTGTCCGAATTAAAATTACATAAATGCAATTGAATTTTTTATTAATTTTATTGATAAAATTGAATTAAATTAAAATATTTTTTAAAAAAATTTAATCGAGATGATTTTTATAAATTTATAATATAAGACAACCAAATTTTTTATAATAATAATAAAATAAATGATTTTTTACAAATTTGTTATAAGGGAGGTGTTTTATTGCTAAAAACTCTAAGATTTTAAACTCTCTCCGAGTGGGGTAGGAAAGAAATTTATTTTTGGGTTAATTATACATAGTTCCTGATAATATGGTGATATTATATATAACTCTCGGTAATCTAAAAAAATATTTATAACTCCTTGAATCACATGTTAAGTTGTAAATACCTTCTTCGGGTTAATTTTTCTATTAGAAAAGCAAATATCGGAGACCATTAGAGGCCAAATAAAATGTCAAATTTGCCCTTGTTTGAGATGAAATATAAGTTGGTTCGCTATGGACACGAGTGAAGGACCAATTCTCTTTTCCTACAAGCTTCTCCGCTGGACATTAGCTCCGATCATGTCTACAAGATACTCCAGCACTTCAAGTTGAAAAGGAGGTTTGTGAGATGGTTATGGTGTTCTTTTAGACGAATTTAAATTCGGAATTGTTGTTCATTCGTTTGAAGATTTTTTTCAATTTTATGGCCGATCTAGATCCAATCCGAGGGTGGATTGAAGCTCATGTTAAAACCACAGATAAACCCTATCTTAGGTGTTTGAAGGTAGAAGAAGTATTTATATACAATTATGTTATAAATACTAAAATCATAAATTTAGATAAATAAATGCTTCGAGGGACCCACAACTTCTTCGTCTGTGCCACGTAGGCCATCCTCGTGGCACGGCAGGACCGGGAGTGCGAATTACCGGTGCGGGGGGTT
Organism: Trichopus zeylanicus subsp. travancoricus; assembly: GCA_005019695.1. Lineage (NCBI taxonomy): Eukaryota > Viridiplantae > Streptophyta > Magnoliopsida > Dioscoreales > Dioscoreaceae > Trichopus > Trichopus zeylanicus. The sequence continues at coordinate 435,670 of RXID01021608.1, forward strand.
CTCAGTTGACCGATCGGTGCGCCGGCAGAGCTGGGGTGAGTTGTACCTGCGAATCAACAGGACGATATCCTTTGACCGAGAGCTTATGGCTGACCATGACCGTTGGATGGGAGAACCTGACAATCCGACGTCCTATATCTGCGACATTAATTTTACTTCGGTTTGAATCGAATTATTTTTTCATTCTTTTCAACCGCGATTGTACGATAAATCTCACTCTAATTTTAAAAATATTATAAAAAAATTTAAAATGCGAAAGAATTAGAAACCCCTAATAAAATCGATGATCATTTTTACCATAATATTACAATATATTTTAATTAATTTAAATGAAGTTTAATGCTTCCAAAGTCAACTTTTTCACGTTATTATATAAATTTACAAAAAGCAAACAAAAAATTAATTTGAATAAGTTTAACAACAAATAAAAAAAATAACTTTCTCACCTAAATTTAACTTTTAAATTAATATAATATATAAACAAAAAATAAAATATCTTTGCCTTAAGAAAATAATAAAATATAAATTATATAAACTCGACAATCTTATTATAAAACTAAATCAATATATAACTAATAAAAAAATTGCCTAAAATATCAAATATAAAGTTTTAAGCGAAATGTATTTGTCAAAATTATCGAAATTTAAAATGTAAGTGCCATGAAAAACTATCAAAATTAAAACTTAGTAGTTTGGTAACTTCATGTCATTTGGTTTATAACCTAAGCTTGGTCTCGATCACGGAAGCCCTCTGCAAAATAATGTGGTCGGTTGTCCATTTAGGAATTCGGCTGAGCCCTGTGCAAAGGAATGCATTGGGCTTGATGAGCCCATTCGCCCGATGGGCTTGCCTGGCCCGTTCAACTGAACCCAAGATACCCATCGTTTCTATTGACTCGGCCCAAATGCAAATAATCATCCATCCTGTTACACTGTAATTAATTACTCTGAAAGATATTGCCAAATTTTCTTTTTAAAAAATTCATAGATTGGGTCGATTTTTCTGACAAAAAATTAGGGCGATTGAGACTATACTCTGGGCCATAGATCAAGTAAAAATGAAAAAAAAAAAAAAAAAAAAAGAAATAAAAATGTTTATGGGTCCGCATTATGGTTAGGATTGGAACCTTGCATCAATACAGAACCTGGTCGCACCTAACCCCATCTCATTATTGGCCGATCATTTTGGTCGGAAGTTTCTGGGGTTTGCCTTCCAAACTTGCTCGCCTGATTTTTTTGCTTTTTTACCATCATTTTAATTAAAAAATAAAAGTAAATCCACCGCGAGTCGCATTTCACCAAAATTTCAAGAATAATCCAGAACCAATAATTCAATTTTATTTCCAACCCGAAAAATTGTCCTCTTAGAGAAAATTCATGAAGGTCGAGCATGCGTCAGAACGCATCCGTCGTTAGCAGGAGCAATCTTCACCGTTCATTCATCGTCCATGACACTGCGGTTTCAGACTTCGTTGCCCTTTTTGCTTTTTGGTCCCGTGTCATTTCTTGTTTTTGCATCTGTTAATCCCTTCTCAAATTACTTATTTTTTCAAATATATCCAAAAAAAAATTCCATCTGACTGCCACGTTTTACTCCATATTTTTCCAGGATTAAATCTAAATTACACACTAAATAACCCATAAATTGAACTCCTGCGTTTCCTTTTCATTTTCTTTTTAGTAAAATTTACACAACCTCCTGTAAAGGCGAAAAGAAAAAAAAAAAAAAAAAAACTTATCCATCGTCCATCGTCGGCCGGCGATCAAACGGCAGGCAGCGACTCCGCCCGCCACGAGAAATCCCCAAAATCCGACGGCCCAGGTGCGCCATCAGAATACTCAAACAGCCCGCCATCGAACCAAAGCCCATCCTCCTCGGGCCGAAACCCGAACCCAACCTCCTCCTCGAAGATCCCTTCCTCAATCCCCCAAATCTGGCCCCCGAAGACACCGTCCTCCACCTCCCCGTTGGCGACCTCCTCCGCTTCCTCCGACGAGGACGCTGCTGCCGGCGGCAGCCCCAACTCGTCATCCGATGCCTCGAACAGAAATCCTAGATCGGGCAGCTCCGGCTTCGGATCCGCCGTCTCCGGCGCCGGAAGCCCGATCTCCTCCTCCAAGCTCTTCATGACATCAGCCAGCTCCTGGATCGCGGGATCCCGGTCGCAGGAGTCACCGTCATCGTCGAGTATGTCGAAGAAGAGGTCTTCCCGGAGCCGCTTCGCCATCGGCGACTCCGGCGAGCTCACCTCGTCGCTACGGCATCTCTTGCTGCCAGTAACGTCCTCCATCTCGGAGAGAAAGAGTAGAAAGAGAAAAGTTTCGGGCAAACTGGGAAGAGGGAAAAATGCGAGGGTGTTTTGGGGAGGAGATGGGGCTGGCGGGGTTTATATAGAGGAGGGGTATTTGCGGTTTCGGAATTCGGAGATTTTTGAATTAATTAAAAACGAGAAAAAAAAAAAAACAAAAAGAGGGGAAAGGGCGCGTGGAGATCCGGATGGTTCGGCGGATGTGTTCGTTTCTTTCGATTTGATTAATTGTTAGCGGGTCAGCTGCTTAGCCGGGTTTAGAGTCCGGGTCCACCGACGGGTCAGCGGCTCGGCTCGCTTTAGCTGCTCGGCTCGGCTGGGCTAGAGGTTGGGTTGGATTGGGTGGGGGGTTCGTTTGGCGAAAGAGATGTTTGAGGCGGGTGGCTCGTTGTTTTGGAGCGAGTTGCATATTTGCAGTTATACCCTTAAAAAACATGTTTTTGGAAGACAATTCATTCAAAAGTTTGCCTGAGAATTTTGTATTTTTCGGAATTTTTTACGATAAACTCGATCTACCAATACTTTGTCTCGTTTTCTAGTAGTAGATCATCAAAATTAGTGAAAAGAGTATTAATAATCATTCCTAATTAAAATCCAAACGAGTTCTATCTATTAAAAATTATACATTTTCCTGATAATTTTTAATTGTTTTTAGAGTTTTTTTTTTTTTTTTCTTGTCATTTTCTCGAGTCGCTTACAAGACTTTCAAATAAATACATATTTTACTTAAAAATAACGTTTATCGTGGAAAATCTTGCCCTCGATGCTTTTTCTTTGTCGGTATTGTTTGGTCAATTCTTGCTCATCAACTTGGGTGGGAGCAGGTCTTTCGCACCAAATCCCTGAGAACTAGACAAGGATGTTTTTCTTTTGACTATTTGATCAATTCATGGCCTTACCGTGAACACGAGAATTTAATATTTGGGATCAATTGAATTGGTTCCAAATTGAACGAAGAATTTGAATATGACCACCGAAGAAGTCAGTAATTGTTTTTCAAAAAAGAAAAAGGAGGATAAGTAATGAGAAACAACAGGTGTTTGCCTTGCCTTATGGTAGTTGGAATGTCATTAGTGTCATAATCAAGTCATTATTTTCTTTAATGATACTTGGGAGATGAACAGGAATTATTAACTTGGAAAAAAGGAAATTAAGTGGAAATTTGTGGCAATTTTACTTCAAATACCATGGCGCGAGTGAAGACAAAACAAACTGCGAGTTGACTATGGACTCGTTTGGTTTTGCCTTCGATTCTAATTTTATCTCGTGTCTTCTTGTGTTTTATTTCAATTCAACTTTGTCTTCTTTGATTAAGTATACTTATATTATATAATTATTGTTATAATTTGTTTTATTTTTAATTAATATAGAAATTTTGTTAACCCTAAAAAACAAATGTAAGAGTAATTTTGAAAAAAAAAAAATTATAAACCTTTCACTCGCCTCACTAATAATTAATTTTTTTTATCATTCGGATTAAAATTTAGTCCGACTAATTTGCAAAAGTTAATATATTTGACGAATTTTGACTTCATTTTTCTATTAATTTCGCTTATAACTCTTTATAACCTATCTGTTTGTGCAAATTTTCATTTAATTTTTACCGTTTTATAATATCATTATAGGCCAAAACCGGAGATCGGAGAACACTGCTCAGTATATGTTGCCATAAACTACGGGGGACCGTTACTCGATATTCGCTCCAAAAATTCTACATTACAATTTATTATTGAAATTAGCGCAATTATTGGTAGAATTTCTATGACATTTTTTATTTTTAAATTGTATTTAATTACGTATTAATTAGTTCTAATTAGGTCACTTAAACAATTAAGTTCTACCTAATAGTCTAAGAAACTGGGTCAACATCTACATACGAGTTTCAAGCGGAAGAAAGATGGAAGATGAAAAAACATGAAAGAAGAACTCTCCACAAATAATTAAAGGGGTCAATTGTATAAAAAACTTTCCACAAATAATTGAAGGGGCAATTGAACATAACTTTTTAAAATATTCATTAAATTGTATTTTTTTTTTCTACATTTTTTTAGAAATTATATATAATTTCTTAAAATTTTATTAAATTATATATTTCTTATATAAAATTAATAATTATATATAATTCATTAAAATGTCATTGAGTATCATATCTTTTTTGCTTAAAAAGGACGTTTTTTTTGTTCGATTGATATATTAAAAAAAATTTGGATGTAAATTTATTGTTAAAATAAAAAATATCTGAATAATATATATCATTTAATAATATTTAAGTTGAATTAAAATCGAAAATACTCATAACTTGGTTAGATAAAACTTTGGTGGTTCGTCTAATATTGTAAAAAAATTTATCTCGGATTAAATTTTATGTAAAATATTAATTTTGTCTTTGACTTTTTTAAAATATATTTCACTTTATTTAAAATTAAATTTTGATCTAAAATATAAAATAATAAAATTTTTTTCTGGTTTAAATTTATTCGGTTTAATCTGGACTATAATTAGGTTCAATCTAAATCAAATTTGAGATCAGACATAAATCACATTTTTAATTTTTTTTTATTATGTCATCTTTAATGAAATCAGCGGCATTTTTATTTTTTTATTTCAATTTCGACATCAAACGAAATATATATTTCAAATATTTTATAATTTTAATCATTAATTAACGTCTGAGTACAATTTTATAATATATATAATAATTTAATAATTATATGTAATTTTTTAAAATTAAAATTAAAATATCTAATTTAACTAGATTTTAAGGAAGGAGCACAACTCGACAGATGAACCGACCTCAAGTCACCTCGAACCAGAAAGTCGCCCTGCCCGGTGACATCAGTAGAAATCAAAAAATGAACCGAGGAGCAAGCCAACATAGAAAAAGTGCCATGCACGTGTTTTGGAAGGCAACATCACATTATCTATACAATCAAAGCGTTGGTCCAAATAATTAATCGTCGTGTCACCACTAATTTTGATTTAATCAAATCTAATCCCGGCCCTAATACAAATCGCACCAATACAACGCTCCCTATTGTCTTTCTCTTATAATTAAAAAGCTTTTGATTTTAGGTGATTTTTTATAGTCAAATTGTTTAATTTAGATTTAAATTAAATTAAATTAAATTAACAGTATTATTTTAAAATAAATATGTTTAATTTTTTAATTTCAACTTAAACAGGCTGATCAAGTCAATATGGTGTGATTGTTTGACCGATTTGGGGCCGCATTCCTTCAGTCACAAGCGTCTCCGGCTTATCTACCCCAAAGACAAAACTGATTTTACGGATAGTAAGTACTGTGATGGTCCCAAATCCATCCGTTTAAGTAATATAATTCATTAGTTAATTAGTTTACCGGTATTTTCTACCGATATAATCATAAATTAACGACTGAAATTCATTGTGAAATGAATTATAAATTCTGAAAATTCAATAATACATGGATTTGATATTTACTATAACGAATAGAAAGAACTCGATGAACTGGTCAGCACGCAGGTACGGGACCAGTTGGACCATGCGATACGGCCCAAGAGTTTAGTTGGCGAATGAATTAGAATTATTACTCACAATAGTTTCGGTAAAGGGGCGTCGAAACGGTAGGCATCTTTTAGTTCGGTATCAAAATTTTTATAAATTAATAATTTTTTTTATTAAAATTAATTTTATAATAATTTAAATTTTTAAAAAATATTTACTTTTTTATAATAATTTAATTTTAATAATAAAATAAAATAAAAATAATTTTAAAAAATATTGATTCTCACGTCAAACTAACCGGTGCATTATGTATTGTCTCGACGTCTTTTTGAGTCACAACTCTTCAGATTATCGCAAAAATTATGTTATTGTTAACGGCAAATTCCATACGACAAAGAGTTGGGACCAACGGAAGCAACACGTGCAAGACATGTTGCCCTAATTAACACGACACCACCTCAACGGGACCGGAACACGCTTCCCACCGTCTCCACGTGATCTGTTTCGCCAACAACACCATCCCATGGATGAGCCGAATTACGTGTCATAATAGGATCAGTTGAATCCATCATTTGCTGTTCCGATGGCAACAGCTGAACGTTCCGCCAAACCAGCGTGGTTAGTTTGGGTACCCGCGCTTATCTGCTGGCGTGTCGTGCCGAATCCCGTGACTCGGAAAGATCAAAAGCACCCCAGCCGACGGCCTCAAGCCGAGCCGAGTCGGAGGATCACAGAGGAGGACACTTGGCGAAAATCTGGATGCGCGGCGTCACCCGTTTTCCTGCCTCAAATACTCACGAGCCGAACACCGCCCTAAACCGGACGGCGTGGCGCCGTTCACGGCTCTATGTTCGCACGTGGCATCTCGTTGACACGTGTGTTCGCTATTTATTATCCTTCTATCCCGTATCTAGACCGTTGAATCGACAATCGATGACCCGGATTCGTCGTTACGGTTCTCAATTATTTTTTTATCCTTTTTGAAAATTAAAAGAGTTGAAAAAATAATTTAACTGACGATTTTTTATTGGACGCATCGCGAGAAGGGGTGGTGACTGGTGAGTCAAGCGATTCACATGATGCGTGCGTACGGCTTGACCGTTGGGAGGCCGAAGGACACGTGGCCGATCATCACGAGATATCCGGCGAGATTAATGACTTGCTCGTCGTGCCGCCCGCCACGACTCTGTCCTTTCTGACAGGATGTCCCCTAATTTGCTATATTTTTTTTATTTGGTTGTTTTTTTTAAGTCTTTAATTCCTGACACCGGTCGGTGAGCGTCGCCACTGACAAAAGAAAGCCGTTGGAATTCGGGAAAGGGAACGTGTCTGACGTGGATGCCGGTAAGAGGTTCTTTACTTTCACCGCGAAGGACGACCTGAAGCTTTAAATTTATTTCAATGCGTGGGATTCGTCGCTGCATTGGATATCGTATCTCGCAAGGACACAGATTCCTGGAAGTCGTTTGAAATTACCACTTTGTCCTTGCTTTTTTATAACAATCCAAACTGACGAAAATAGCCTTGTTATGGAGTAAAGTGTATCTTTCAATTTGACCGCCCAATCAACCACTATGCCGACAAATCATATAAATAAGGGTAATACAGTAAAATCGGTTATGAATAATAACAAGCATAGTAGGTCGACTAAGCAGTTGGCAGATACACTGAAGCAAGGTATATGATATCTGCCGCACATAAATGGCACGAGGGAGCTGCGAAGGACACTGGTACCTCACACGTGCGGGCAGGGAGCGCGGGGAAAGAAATCATGCAGCTGCAACGTGCGGCCGTGATCGGATCTTATAAAATGCTGTTCACGAGGAGTCCTGTAGCATGACGCCTTGATGTTGTGTTAATTAGCGAATCGACTCTAAAAATAGGAAAAAAAAATGAAGAAGAGACAAAAAATTTCAAGCGAGCGACACGAGAATCGAGCGCATACAGGACCAATTGGGGAACATGGTTCTCATTATTATGAGTGCTAAGCAAACAATAAGATAATATAATAAGGTCTAATGATGGAGTATTAAAACTTAATTATCTTCTTAGCTTTTGACGAAAAGCATGTACTCTTTCATATTACTACTAATGCTCATTTTTTATACAAAATGTCATTTTTGCATATACACCCTTTCAAGCCACTTTATTATAAAACCCTTATTTTGAAACTCACGAGAAATTGAGGGAGACTGGTTTTGATTATTTCGTTGTATAATTGAGAAATGCCGATAGCCGATTTAAGCACTTATCTATTTCCGTAAAAAAAAAAAGAAATAAATCATGCATTCATAAACTTTTCAGGATTGTTTGTAGTTTTCATAGGGATTAAAATGTAAATTTGTGTGTCTTAAGAATACTTAGCGGATGACTTAGTATTTTAAACCTAAACAAGCTTCTAGTGGACCGAATTAAGGAAGAGATCCAGTCCATTGCCTATGAATTGTTTCCTTTGATCTTCTTTAATGGTCTTAGTTTAATCCTTTGTCTCCGAAGTCATTAGCTTCCATGTCTACAAACTAATTATATATTTGTAAATGCCATTGTGTCCAACGTGGAACAGCTAAACTTGGATTGCCGAGGTTGATCAGATGAAACCTTCAATATATTTTCTTAATCTCGTCTTTAGCTTTTCTTAACAGATACTTCAATAAGTTGTCTTCCGTAGGATTCAATTAGAGCCTCCAGTATGCAATAAAATTTAAGAAAATCAATAACATAAGTAATTATGAGATATATTAAACATTAAGAAGATAATACAAACAAAAGTACAACAATACGAACAAATACAGCTTATAAAAAAAGTATACAATTTTTTAATATAATTAGTTATATTCAAACATAAATAAATTTTTTTTGCATGAGAAAAAAGCAACATGAATTATTCATAGAGAATTATTGATAATTTCCTCTAAAATAATAATATGATGCAGTTAACACTCTTCAGGACTTTTAACATGAAGAAGAGATACTAATCAACTTGTTGGAAGGATTCCCAGCCGTAGAATGAAAGCAAAATGGCCCTTGGAAAGGAACAAGGAAAAGAAAGGAAAAATCCATTTCTTGGATTCCTTAGCCTGCTCTCCGTCGCTTTATTCCACACAAAAGAAGCAGCGGAAGCTCATCGACGCCTTCCTCGTTCCAACTCACTTCATTTGGTATATAAAATGGACTTCGATTTGAAACGCGTATGTCCCTCGTCATTGTCGAGGTTTTCAGCTTCTTTGCTCGAGGAAATACACGGTGCAACCCTCTCTTCAGATCGATTTCTTATGGGACAGAGTTGCATTTGGTGGCGTTGTATACTGACATTGCACCATATATGATAAATATAAAATTTATTTGTGGCAAGAGAGAACCTTGGAATTTCTTGTATTCTTTAGCTTGCTTTCATTTTTCGGAGACTTTATTCCGCGCAGAAAACTTTGTGAAAGCTTGTGGACAATTTCCTTGGTGTAACTTGATGCTCTCTTCGGCGCTTCTCTGCTGCCTTGGATCTAGATTCTCATGAGACCAATTTGACAAAGCATATGTCCTCTTCTTGTCTAGGGTTTCACCTTGTGTTGCAAGTCCCAATCGAGGGCCCATTTGTTATTCTTTTAAAACACCAAAAGTACAATAATGTATGCACTATGTGAAATGCATGATTGATTTGAGTTCTAGGGTTTATTTTTTAAAAAAAAATGAAGAGGAGGAAGAAGAGGAGGAGATCTCACGGCTTTTTAATTCCACACTTTGTTGTGATTTGCTCGACTTTATGTGGATCACATCATGTTGTTCGGGAAGTGGAGCTGGTGGTGGTGGACCATCCAAAATTTTCTTTCTCTTTCACGTTTTGGAACTTCACAAAGGCTCTGCTAGCTTTCTTTCTGGATAGATGACCCTTCTGATTGAACTCGTGATCTCCTCGATGCTTACAGTCACCAAACCAACGACCGACGTATACTTCCGATCATAACAAGCTACAATACATTCATTAAGAAGACTAGATTGAACTCGTAAGCAAGACACATGTGATGAGGGCACATGCGCTCTGGCTGCATTAATCAACTGGGCCTTTGTTGCCTGCCCTAATGTCCGTTCTCTCTTTTCATCTTACTTGCCACTCATCGTTCATGGAATCTTCTTCGTAATGTGTCTTTTCAGTTTTCCGATTATATATGAGCATTTTAATCATTTTCTCCAAAGCTTCCATCCATTAGTTCCACATCCACTCTCTGTCAAGAAAATGGCTTACAAAGGTGACGACTAGTAGCAAAAAGTGTGCTACAGGGGACCATTTCGATGCCTTGAGAGGTCGAATTGGGGATCAAACTGATCCGAGGCATCGAGTTATCTCAAATATTTAAACTGTTAAATCACTCATTATAATAGATTTTATTTATATTATAATTATTTGATGTGAAATTAATTTATTATATATGATAATTTAACAATAATAAGAATAACTGACGTAAAATAATTGTAGTTAACTCAATTTGGTTACGATTATAAATCAGACAAACGAGTTATAAATATCAAAACTACAAAAAGATAGGCAAAAGCAGTCATAGTAAACCAGTACAGTAAAAATACGAGAATAGCAGACAATGAGAATAGCATCCGCATCCGCATCCTCCGCTAAACAACTGCTGTGATTCCCCGTCCTACCACACACTCTAATTAATTAGCAAAATATTTATTAGTCGTCCTCGCTGACAGCCGATTCTAATCAAACTCATAATCTCTCTTTCAGGAAAAATGACTAGTTAGCAACCAACAAGTGGTGTGTGCTTCTCATTTGATATACGTCATTATGGGTTTAAACCAATACCTAATAGTTCATTAGAAACTAAAAATGCCAAATATATTATTGAAAGTTTAAGGCTGAAAACATGCATTAAATAACCAAAAAATAGCACATGAAGAACAGCTTAGGCTAACAAAACTGGGCCATTCCCGATTCTGTTGTTATCTCCTTTCATTTTCTTGTCACCCATGGAATCTTTCCATCAATTCCATTTCCTAGTCACAAGCCTTCCCAGAAGCTTCCATCCAGCTTAGGTAGCACTCGTAGCACTCTTTTAGTCCCACATCCATTATTGTCAGAATACCGAGTGTCGTGTCCCAAAGGGTATGTGTGAGACAAGTCCTACTCCTCCGCCTAATACAACAGGGAGAGTCCCCAGTCAAGACGGGCTAATTCCAGAGACAAACCACATGCGAAAGACCAGGGAGAACCTCGCGAGAAGAACACCACGTGACGTTGAGCGGATATCAGATGTGACTCGATCCGACCGGGGAGAAGCTACGAAGTGCCGTGCAAGCATGTGTTATGCGATCGACTACTTGCCATTGAGATAGACAGCATATATGTTCGATGTTAAGCTGATAGGCATTCTATACATAAAGTCTAGTCAAATCATCCAAGACTTTCCGACTTTGAATTCGAGTTATAAATATTCCGTATTATAATAGCTAAGTGTTTTTGAATTAATTTTATATTAAATAATTACGTAAATAAAATGTAATATAAACATAATAAGAATTTTTGTATTTTATTAATTTCAATTTGTTGTAAAACGACAAGCATCTCAATCTCAATCCGCACCAGCTCGGTGCAAAAAATCTCGTTCGGGTGCGGTTGCCATTGGACCAGCACCGAAATGATATCCTGGTGCACCCAAAAGGATTCGAGCCTTGTCCTCTTCTCCACCGATTGGGTCCAACCTGGCGGATCATTATCAAACCAAACACTGTCTTTACGTAAAATATTCTTTGAATATATATATAATTTGCAGAACAAATCGCAGCTGCAAGTCAGAATCCAATTGTATCCTCTACCCGCTCAATTTGATTTCTTAATGACCGTGTCGTCCAATAATTGACCACTAACCATATTTACCGTATTTTAATTATATTCAACACTTTGCCACCTTTGAATTCTTTTTCCAACACCATTTAAAAAAAAAAATTAAATTGGCCATAAATATAGCCAACATCCAAACCAGATATATACAAATAGACCCCAATAAAACAATTAAATACAGCTACACCCCTTTCACTCAAAAATCGATTGACCATTCATCCCTTCTTTACAACTCCAAGAAACCCTAAAACAGAGGGACTAAAAAGCGAAAAAAAGGTAAAAATTGCTTCTTTCCATGCTTCCTTCCTCCCCCTTATTCCATACCAAAAACATTTACAGATAACACATTTAGTTACAAAAAAAGCCCCCAAATATTTACATTCCCATCTTCGACATAATCATCATCAAACTAATCTTGTGGTTAATTTAATCTCAACACGCTCCTCCAGATCTGGTACTACTACCGGTTTCGGCTCAGGCCACGGCGGTCACGCTCCGGTTCGGGCGGTCGCGGCGGTCGAGGCACTCAAAACCCTCGATCCGAACCGCGGCCGGCTTGAACCCGAACTTGGTCGGGCCGCAACCCTTCATGGGCGAGGCGGCCGGCTGGGCATGGACCGGGCCAGGCAGTGTTTGGGGGGGCGGTCCGGCTTGGACGAACCGAGCATCGTGTACTAACGGGTTAACGGATCGGGTCGGCGGCGACCCCGAATAAAACGGCGGCGACGAGGCCACCTGGTTATGCTCCCCTCCCTACAAGAGTTTGAAACAAAAAAAAAAAAAAAATCAGATCCGGAAATTTCAACTCTTGTTTTTTGATCCAACGGCTGAATATTTTTTGCAAAAGGATACCTTTGAGAGGAAAATATCGTTGAGGTCGGCGGCGGCGGCGGCGGCGGCGGAGTCTAGGGGATCGGGGCGGTTTCGGGTTCGGATGGGGTCGGCGGCGCCGGCGAGGTTGGTGAGCCGGCGGGGTTTAGGACAGAATACGTGGGCGCGGTGCTGGGCGCCGCCGGCGAAGAGGTCGTCGTAGGCAGCGAAGGCGTTCTGGTGCATCGCGAAGCGGCTCATCCTTAGCCGGAGGATCCTCTCGAGATCTACTGCTAGAACGCCTGAGATCAAACAAAACGCCACAATTTTCAGGAAAAATCGCATTTTTATCATCGGATCTGAAAAAAAAAAAGGCGATTTTGCAGAGATTGAAGCGAGAAAAAAAAGGGGAGATTTTGCAGAGATTGAAGCAAAAATCAAATGCAAAAAAAAAAAAAATCAGATCTGATGTAAAAAAAATAATCCATCTTTTGGGTAAAAAACCGGGAAAAAAGGGGAAATTCGATTTTGTCGAGGAAAAAAAGAAGAGAAGAAGAGAGGAGATGAAGAAACTGAGAGGAAAAGAGAAGGCGATCTGACCTTTGCTGCCCTTATCCTCTGTCTGGAGGGCGGGATTGAGAGAGAAAATAGGAAGGGGGAAGGATGGAGGAAAGAGGGGAAGGAGACTGCGGAGGGGATTTATAGGGAGAGAATAAAGATGCGCAAGATGGAAAGTGTGGAACTTTTTAAATTAATTAATTATTTATCTTCGAGAGTTAAATACTGACGATGGATGGATGGTCAATACCTCCGAAGGGAAAAAAAAAAAAAAAGAAAAACTTTATGAAAAATAATTTTTAAAAATATAAAAAAGGGATTTTTCAGCAAATATGGGCCCTTGGAGTTTGCAAGATTTGCTTATGAATATCTCTTCAACCTGTTAATTAATTGACAGATGTGTTTGTTTGTTTTATGGTTGATTCGGACAAATTAACAAACTCGATTGAGTCCGGATCACCAACAATCGGTAATGAGTCAGCAGCCTAAGCTGTGATTAATTTTGCCAGCACGTGGCATCTTCGAATCTATTTATTTGTCGTATTCGGGAGAAATAACTCAATAGTTTGATAATTAGCAAAAGTAAGAAAAAGATGGTAGAAAAAATAGACAACAAAAACAAACAGTAGAATTCATTCATTTTTAAAATCAGAAATAAATATCTTAATCTTCTGGTTAAAAAAAATTAACTCTGTGGGCCCCTACAGCTGGCAAGTGGGAAAGTAGTGATGGGCCGCCTTCGTTGGTATCCTCTTATAATTACATTGATTGAGATAAACAAAAGTCGGTTCGATCATGTGCCTAGTTTTGCCGTAGAGGAGAGAGCCCATATACTGATATACCCTAATTTCCCTTTTTTTTTTTCCTTATTTTTTAAATTAGAAAAAATTGTCGCTCTTTTTTCTCCTTATTCCCAAATTTTAAATTTTCAATTTCAAAATTCCAAAAATTGATCGGCAGATTAAGGAGGCTCTATAAGCCCGATAACAAAACCCAAACCCGATAAATCCTCCGTCAAAATACAGTCAAACTTTCTTGCCAATGTCGTCCACCGATAGTCCCAATGATGTCATTTTTTTACTTTATTGTTTGCAAAACCCCATTTTGACTGTAAATAACCAAGTAATTAATCACCATGCGATCATTATCTCTGCTCATCAAAATATATTTTTTGAATTTTCACCGTTAAACTTGCTTATTTTTAATTTTTTTTATTTTAACTTGGATTTTAGATTTAAGGCCGAATTTGAATTCTTGAACGATGCAAAAATCTATTGCTTATTTACAATTAAATTAAGATATTAAGAAAAAAAAAGGAATTTTCAGAATGGCAGGTAGGTGTGGATTGTTGGGACATTTGGAATGTAATCCACGTGATTTGCTGGACTCCACCTTCGCTTGTCCCCTTGATTAAACACAATTATTTCTTAAAAATAATTAACTGAAAAAAAAAAAAATTATCATCAGTCGACAAACCGGTAAAATAGAATCCAGCCGGCCGACTCATCGTGTGCGTGTGCGTGTTGCCCTTGTCGGCCCAGCGATGGAGATGGATCGAATAATTATTCAATTATTATTAGAGGTAATTACCGGTGACCCCTGTAATTTGGGATAATTACCGCAAACCCCCTTAATTTCTGTAATTACTCTCACACCTCAAATTCGCCCATATTTACCCATAGCCCTGATTGTTATTTAATCAAAATTTTACCCAAAAATTCCGATTTTACCCTCATTATTTTTACACATATACCCCTAAAAACTTATTTTTTTATATTTAACCCCCCGGATTTCGGATTTTTAAATAACACCACGAAAGAACTCCGATTTACAAAAAAGTCCTCAAAATTCGAATTTTTGCAAATAAACCCCCGAAATTATTCGGATTTACAGAAAAGTCCCCAAAATTCGGATTTTTGCAAATAACACCCCGTCGAGCGGGCGGGAGGGAGCGGAGCCGAAGGCCGGGGCGCCGG